>DWDV01002152.1:0-11987 GCA_018245615.1 Mimoniades ocyalus
GGTGAAACGTGGGAGTGTTCTGCATTCCTCTGCCTACCTCTTCGGGGATTACAGGCGTGAAGTTACGTTACGTTTATACTGATTCATCAGTATAGATAACCGTTATGGATTTGTATTTAATCTGAAAACTTCTGTGACCGCAATATAATACGTAATCTCTTATCTGTTTTGAATCAGATACAGTAGTAATATCAGTAAGAATATTGTTTAATTTTTAACTTTAATGACATAATTATTTAGATTCAAACAGCCGGGGAGCGATGCACGTCGAAACAATTATTTCGAGATCAGTTCTAACCATTCTACAGACTTTTATTCAGTTTCCGTCAATAGTTAGTTAGCAGTAATATATAGACACACCCAAAGAAAAGAACTTCAAATAATAGTAGGAATATTATAAAGAAGTGTACGACTTTGGCAATTCAAATGTCTATGTCTATGTCTAGTGGCCTATTTTTTAAATTTAGCTCTTTTAAATAATATATCATCATACTTATAAGTGCATACAAACTATTAAATGACGAACATTGATATTAAATGTTACACTAGACAAAACTTCGCTCAAATAGTTGAGACATTAGAAATAATCTAGGTTCGTTGACTCCCATATCGAAGTTCCAATTTGTACAAACACATGGTTAGCCGAGTTTATCGCGGCAGTAAAACCATCGTAAAATCCGATACTCAGGAAGATACGCGTGCTGCGACACATCGCAATTTGATTTTTAGTGTAATACTGTCAGCGAAGTGCCCACAAATTCTTTAGCATTATATATCGCTTTTGTGGAAGTAAGCTGGCGAGCCACCTGGTGTTTTGTGGTCACTGCAACCAGTTTCATAGCATAAAAAGGTCACTTGACTGTCGTTCATTGAATAATTGACTCACAAGTATTCACAGATATGTGGTTGGAAAAACAGGTGGACATAAACTAGAGAAGTTTGATTATTGAAAAAAAGTTTGATTTTAAAATTAGAGTAACTTATAAGGAGTGTACAGGTATAAATATAAACAGGAATCTATGGGTGATTTAACACATTCAGAATCATTTTAAATTATTAATGATAATGCTGATAGTACAAAGTAATTGAAATATTAAATGACACAAATTGTGTTCTAGAAATATTTTAAATACCCCCAATACCAAACACACATTTATTATAGTCCTAATTAATAGTCAATTATTCGTGAAGATAAGATCGTAATATAAACATGACATAAATTTGGTCGTAAAATTTGATACTTATAGAACACACTATTAAAGTTCGTGAAATCGAAACAGAAAAAGATTGAAGTATTTCAATTATTTGTGGAATGTTTCGATCAAGTAATCGTAAAGTGAAAGGTGTGGAAAATTGTATAAAAAAAGAATAGAGTATTCTCCAATTCAAATCCAGCGTTGGTGTGGCAACTATCTTAATTTTAACGATTAACCAGATTACTGTAAAACGCTTATTGCTTCAATGAATAAAGTTGATCCAATGTTTAACGGATATAGTTTATTAAGGAAGTTAAGGATGAATTTTACATATTAAAACAACTAATTGTAAAATCCTTGACGAACTAGAACATTGTGGTCTTAGATCTCTTGATACAAATTCTTACAAACACTATATGAAAGCTACAACTAGACTTTAATTTTATACAAGTACCTCTAAGCGTCCCGGTTTAGTAAAATTCTATTCTTTTATTACATTTGTTGAGTCGATTGAATGGAATATTTAAGTGATATTCCATCATAATTATGTTGTTTTATATCAATGACATATTTAGTGAAGGATATTTAGGTCTTTTAGGCATAGAATTATATTATGTTCTTGTTGGGAAGAACACAAAAATTGGCCCGAGCCTCAAAACTATCATAAAAATCTTAAATGTACATTTCTGTTGTGTTTTTTCGAAGCATCGATGTACGGGATGATTTTCTTCAGTAGAGACGTAAATCACTCTATGTTCAGCCGTTAAATGTGAAGTCGTAAAAAGATTTGTTTTTAAGCATCATTCAAGAATATAAATCGTAACCAATAAAATTTACGTCCCTAAACGGTTTTAACTTTCACAACTCATTTTAAATCAATTAGGTCAATTACATATAATGGATTAGTAACATATTTTGAACCTTAAGGGACAATATAGAATTTTATTACAATTTGAACTTATGCAATATACGTTGCTGAGACTGCAAACACTGTGAAGTGAATGCAATGGAATTTCTAGTATAATGTCAATAAATGTCAGCAAATTGGGTGATGATAGCCGATAAAAGCGATCGATAGAGATCTCTCTAACTTCACATAGGGTCGAGTTACAAGTTACAAACGCGTAAGCACTTCTAAAGAGTAAGTTAAAACTCATAGATCTTATTATTTCAAGATCTTCAGATCCAAAAATAGTAAAGACAATGACAGTCAAAACTTGGACAGTAGCTTCCACTGACCTCTTAGGTTAAATTTAAGCGATGGTTTGTTTACTAGGTATAAAGACTTTCAACCTAGTTGAATAAAATAATGGATGTCTGTTGAAGATCATAGATATTAAAAAACAATTAGTTGTCATATCTATGAATATTTTCATTACATTTTCATTTAAATATTGCAATCGTACGAATAAGTCCAATATGTTATGCGAATCAAGCCATAAACTTAAGAACACGAAACTTCATAGACTCTAATGAAAAGCAATATTTCACAGGAACTGATGGACATTCCCCTTCGTTTGTATATATAAACGAACGGTAAAGTTTCATGTATGGTGAAGGAAAAACTCCCCATTCTGCGATCCTCGTAAAACGGTGTCTGATAAGTATTGACGCCATCGGAAAATAAAGAACAATTTACGATCTACCAATGAGTTGGGGTGTAAACATGTCGACACAGATTAAATAATAAAACGTGTTTTTTATTGTCCTACTAATTTTAATGACTCCTACTCTACTGATTTTGATAATAATTTGTAAATGTAGTTCATTTGTTGTTTTTGACTTCCGGAAAGCTTCATCTTTGTTAGATTTTGTTATTATGGTTGTTATGTATTACGAATTCCGTAAGATATGGTTATATTGAAACTATTTTGGATATATTTAAAATCATTAAATTGTAATTTATTCAAACTAAAATTTATTTAAGCACTTTATTATGAGACATTTCCATCAACTAATTCATGTTCAACTCGATAAAGAATGCAAACACCTTTAAACTTATAAAGAATTCTGCTTATTCTGCTTTATTATTGTTTAGTTTGTGTATCCAATGATTATGACACTGGCTTGTGAGTTGGTGGTTGTGAATTCGATTTTCATTCAAAGCAAATGTTTCTATCATGAAAACCAGTGTTTTTGTAAGTCTAAGTGTGACATTACCTATTATGTATATGCCTACCTATTATGTATATGTATATGCCTAATATGTATATGCCTACTTATCAGTAAATATGTGGTTTTCCAATAACTATAGCATTTGCCTGGCTAGGGATTAGATGGGTATGTGCGAGTTGGCACAAGATATTTGTAATGTTGTTATAAGAACGAAGCTCTTTTTGCGGAAAGTAACAGATTCATTGCTAGTCCAATTCGAAACAAAATGGAACAATGCAATGTTTTGCTAGTTGACTTTCTTGTAATAGTAGTGAGTTGGTGCTTAACAATTGAATCTTATATATGCAGTACAAAGACCTTTAAAACTCTATGTTAATAAAACTTTTATTAAGAAACCTTCCATATCTTTATATCGATGAAAATAACTTTACATTTGTTGTTTTTTATTATTACAATAGCGGAGAATATTAATACAGTATTTATACAATGCAATCTTGAATATCCTGCTATAAAACTGTGGATTATATACATTTAAGCAATGAACGACAACTTACCACCATAACATTCGTAATAAAATTTATCAGTTTCAAAATTCAGTACAAAACTAGATACACAAACACATTTTATGTCTTTATTAAGACGGGATTATGCAAATAGCAGATTATTGTTCCAATCTCGATCTTAAGTCTATGACATGGGCTACGTTGGCAGAGGATTTCGACGATTATTGTGCCTGGTTCTACATATTCCACTATAGATCGACTTTGTTTGAAACAGTTTTTAGAACGTTGCAATCATGTTTTGATTTATTTGCAATATTGCGCCAATCGAAAGCAAAGAGATTGTACAAAGGTCAAGTTTTGTGTTTTCTGTTATATGATGTATTGATATTGCTATAATTACGCGGAACTTGAAATATATATTTAGATTGTCTATGCATATATGTTTTAAAATCTTAATTTTAGTCAAATTCCATTTAGTTATCTGTAAAGTTACGTATATTATTAAAAACAACAGTACTTAGTATACGATCACCAACAAAATTTTCTCTTAGTGAATTAAATACTATTAGATAACACTAAAATAATACAATTGCAAGACCGATTTCAACCTAACGGACATTAGCACAAGTATTGGTCAAGTTGTCCAAACATTTTTGGTCTTAAGTATTTTAGATATCCATTTATGGTGATATTTTAGCTGAGGAGTAACAATAAACTTCAGTTACAAGTTCCTAAAGTGAACGTTGCAAATTTTATTATACTCTTAATTTAATTGGACAACTCACCTTTCCTAGAATACTTGTTCTACTCAATTAATACCTATCTAAAACGCCGTATCTACGTACGCCGTAAAAATACTCAAAACATTTGTTTCAATGCACTGCCTTTTACAATTTCACGAAAATGTCCGAACTTCTCTGTTCATCGTTCAACTGTGGCTGTGTGAAGCGTCCTTAAATGTCTTATAATAGGTGCTTCAATTGTAAGGTCTGTTCCTTTTCGATTACAAGTCGCTTTATGTTTGAAAATTAATTCGTTTTAGTATTCATTAAAACCAATTACGGTTTGTTTTGTTTAGTTTTAAAGCGCGGCCAATTCTCTTCGGTTAATTCGTTATGGACCGACCTAGATAGTTTTGATTCATTCGTTGTATTTAATATCCATTCCAATATATTTAAAGTTGGTATTATTTATAGTGTGGTATTGCTCAAGGGTTTCTTTAAGTCGGCATGATTGCTAGAATTTACTTTAGATTAAGCTCGCGCAGTCGTTATTTACATCTTGTGAACTTATAAAGCGTATTAGTTTCAATAAATGAGTTGATAAAGGTTTCAATAAAGGAGTCTGAAATATAAAAACAAAAAATAGCAAATGATTATTGAAGAATTACGGGTTCACAATTAAATTTACGCTGCATTTTCGTTTTTTAAGATAGAATTTAACTTTGTAGATTCTCAAATCTTTTAATTTTTCTTGTTTAGCTTATTAATTTTGTCATAATCAAAATAAGTAAAAAAACACACATTAACTTACATAGCATAGCGCTCCATACCTATTCACAGATCTATTCGTTATAACCTGCATAGGAAAAAGAGTTTTATGCCGTAAAGTTAAGGCAAATATTTGCTTGGATAAAGAAAACATATTTTGACACAAATGAAAAATTGTAATCAAAGCGAATGTAGCTTATGATTTGCGTACACAAAATATGTCATTCAGCTGTTTCGGTATTAACCATGATTTATTAATAAGCTATTGAAATGATATTATTGTTGGCTTGTCACAATTTGTGAAAGTGATATAAATATCGGCGAACAAGAAAACTGTCTGACCGATTGCAATACTACCTATTTGTAGTGGCATATTATTAAATTACGATTGGTGGTCAGTTTATGGGGGTCGACGGGATAGTAAGAAGTCTCCGAAACCGGTGTGCATATATGAAAAGAGTGATGAATGTAGAAGCGACGCGACAGGTATGTAATGATGGAGTAATTTGGCACTCGGTACCCTCTGCCTACCCTGAGAGGGACCTGATGTGACGTATGTTTGTATGTAAGTATGGTAGGGAAACCTAGATTCATAATATGTTTATATCGCCTATCCTTTCGAGGAAATATAGGCCTGATTTTATACTACATCTATGTACATACATCTACATTTTTCAAAATACATATTTTTAATGTTGAAGTGAATAATTAGAATCATTGTTATCATCATCATCATCAGTCTATTGAAATACACTGCCGGACATAGGCCTCCCCTGAGGGGTTTTGCCCATAATCCCAACGCTGGACATGCGGGTTGGGAATCGCAGAGCACAGCTTCACGCGCCGCCTATGCCGCTACCCATCAGCGATCAGGTCAGGCATGGGGTCGAGGATTGTATTCTTAGTCCGCCCCGACACGGACATTAGAATAAAAGTATTTACATTTTCCGTGAGGCTCAAATTTTAGGCACTAGTTTTAGGCAATATTTCTTATAAACATAACCTAGTAAACAGGAAAAGGGGCCATTGATAGGAAGTGGTCACCATCGCCTATGGCCATACGCAACACCCGAAGAGTGCCCTAAGCGTTGCCGACTGTGAAGGAATGCTCTCTTCGTACGTTTCTTGAAGAACCCCATAGACTACATGAGTCAGTATTATCCAACTAATATCCCAAGGAATCTGGCAGATAGAACATATATTTAGATACTATAGAGCAAACTATTGTTCAAGTAAACACTACTTTTGGCAAATTTTATTACTAACAATAGTCTATGTGTAACGCTAGTTGGCAATATATTTATATAATAAATTGCATCCGAAACCGTCCCACCGTTTTAGCGTGAGCATTCGTAAGTTCACGCCTGTAATCAATGGAATATAGAACAGTTTCACCGTTTCACCAGTTACGTTTACGTTCCACTATGGAACTGGTGGTGAGCCTATTGCCATACACCGTGCACATATCCCAACTTCAAGCCACTACTATAAAATCTATATTAGAAAAATCCATTAGTATTGAACCAGGGATTTGAACCCATGGTCTCCCGATCGGTAGTCGCACTTGCAACCAACATGACCATCGCGGCAGTCAAGTAACTCAGTTTATTTTGTAATTTGTAAATGAAAAAGACAGTATATGTGTAAGGTAAAATAAAATACAGTTCTAGGTAGAATTATGTAAGTGAAATTTACAAATGTGCTGTAAATTATCATTTATGCAAATTGACCAAACATAACAAATTTAACAAACCTAAGAAATTCGTTGCGTTGACTAATTAAACCTGAGTTACAAAGGCGGTTTTGCGAATAAATATTAGGAAACTAATTAAAGGTTCTAAAGAACCAATCCCCGTGCTTTACGTGTTAAAATGTAAGACAGCTTAAAGATATAATTTAACAAATTATCCACTTTGCGACCGCAGACCACACACAGACGGCAGCCGTCCTCCCGCGCAGTGATCTATTAGACCATTCAAGGCCTATAGGAGGAATAGTGCGTGGGCAAGAATACTGCCTTGCGGCACGCCTCTGTAGTAGCGGTTCTCTCTGTACTCTAATGAAACGTTTAGAACGTACGCTAATCGCGAACATAATTACAAATGAAAAATATATTTTGTATGAAAGAAATAATACAATCTTAATGTTCGCTGTAGATACAAAATGAGCAATTCCAAACCGTACACGTCTCCGTGGTTCATAAAGAATTTATACAGACAGCTATCTGTGTTTGTCGGGCTCCGTTAATTCTAAAACTATTACGACAATTTACAGACAGTATCATTAAATACAATCTAGTTACCGATTCATTTAAATGAAGTTACACTCTAAAATATACAAGCTAGGCGTGACTGAAGTATTCCTGTGTCATTGAATGTCGTTAAACAATACTGAAGTAAATGGAAGAGCATAATAAGATTTATTTTTATTTTCATATAATAGTATCAGTTATGGACTCTGTGGATACAATGAATGGAGTCCTAGAAGCCGTTGTCTGTAAACAAACGATCATTACGTTTTATGTAGCATTTGATATTTTATGGTCCTGTGAGTATTTCATGTTTTATAGATTGGGTGTAGTACCGATGTGCTCATTGTAATCGTTTCGATACTGAACAAGATGTATCCGGGTGGTAATAATTCTGAACGAATTACCGCAGTGTGACTAAGAATATGTCCGTAGTCTTGTCATGCTCTAATCCAGTAACGAATGAAACATATATCTCATCAATACATTTATCGCTCCACTCGTTTATCCGTCAGAAGGAAGGAATTTAAAGCTATGCTATATCAAGCTAGTGTACTATAGTTTCACAGATTTCATACACCTTAAATAACATTTTGGGGAACTAACACGCGCAGGCCTTCTTGTGAAATTTTTCCTTTACCATTATACAAATGGTTGAGTACAGAAAAGTCCAAACCCAGAATAAATATTAAGCCACTTTACTATCTGCCACTGATTTCTAAAGAAATGTGTTCGATCATACTTTATTCTGAAGAAAGGTGAGGTGTAGGTGAATTGTGCGAAAAGTGAAAAATTATTTAAAAGTTTTATTGCTCCGTGAGTCACCAATAAACGAAAATTGAGCACAGTGACTGACTTTTTTTAGTTGCAAGTCTAACAGTGACGTCATAAGTTATTTACTGTTCATAGATGATATTCCGATGGAGATTGCGTCTCTACAAACGAAATTCAATTGAATTTATCTACTACTATGCATTTTAGAGTCCGAAAAACAGAAAATTAAATACAATAAGTTTTTGTTCTTTAATTAATTTAGTTTGGAGGCGCATTCGGTAACAAAATCTTTCTTCGTCTATGGTTCATCCGATTCCAGACTGAATCTGTTTACCTTAACCGTTACAATAGGGACTTCGCTAAAAGGATCAGTAAATCAAACACAGTTAAGCGCTTAGATTTGAAAGGTGCCGTAAAATGGGAATCTTACTGTCATCTACACCCAGCAGACACTCTTATTGTGGTCGTCTTTTCGATAGCGGGTTTTATTTCTGCTTTTTAGTGTTATTTTATCCTTTATTTCTATTTATGTTCATTTTCTGAATGTTTTGAATCTTTCAAGATCTACTTAATAGCTTCAGTATCATTTAATTCATTTATATTTATAAACACAGTTAATTAAAAAAACATACCGGATTTTTCTAATTTAGATTTTCGGATGATGACTCGAAATCTAGATTATTCCCGGTGTATGGAAATATGCTCACCATCTATTCCATAGTGGGACGAAAACGTAACTGGTGAAACGTAATATCATTCTTGGTCTGTTAGTATAATATCATTCTTAATCTGTGTAGCATATGGAGAACGGTTAACATGTTTTGGATAGAAATACACGTAGTTTTTCCGCTTAGTAGTTTTGATTCCGTCGTTGTGTTCTGGGTTTTGGGGTGTGGCAGCTATACCCACTAAGATACGAGACATTAAACTTCGGGAAAAAATTGTATGAAATGATTTTAATCTGCTAAGTATTAACCTATTAGTATTAGCAATATTTGTATTAATTTCTGTTTATTTCCAGATTGTATAGAGGAGATCTTTTTAATTTATTCTTCAAGCGTTCTTATCATCATCATCGTTTGTTCATAAATCAATTGTAAATTAACTTAGTTGGTTCTTGCATGTTTTGAAACTGAATTCTTAGCTTCATAAATTATAATTATGCATTCGATTTGTTTGGGTTATGGGTCTTATCTCTTAAGTGTTCTGTTTTAATAAATTTAGAACTCGTTCATATTAGCCACGAATAAATTTTATTAAATGATTTGCTGTCCAAATAAAATCGTTTATAATTTCACGAAAAAAATGATTTTTATTTATTTCTAGATATTCAATTGAACAAAAAATTTTCATGTTATTATAGTTCCAACTGATAAGCTTTTACTTTTAAATTTGTAAAAAATGCTGAGTAATAATCTTTCATCTTTATAAATATATCACAACAATGGATATAATAAACATTAACATGCTAAATATTGTTAGATAAGAAATATAAGATAAGAGTAAGCGAAGATGGTATTAATTATTGACTGAAAAAAAGACAGTATTAAAAAAAAACTGGGGAAAAATTTTAACTTGCATAATTTACAAGATGTTTATAAACTTTTAAAAAACTAGCCAAATATTTATTTTTCATAAACGAATTGGATGATTTAATTTTAACGGTCGTACGTCCTATAAGGTGTGGACAGGGCGATAAAAGCATTTCATGTGCGATGACCCATATGCAATAGAAATGGCAGGAAAGTAGAGTTATAACCGCCCACGCTTGTGTCAGTGTGGGGCAGCCTCATTATATCCGGCTGAATGTCCTATTATGTGTTATATATCAAGCAAGAATTTATTACGGGACATTCATTTACAACGGCTGATAAAGTATACAGATAATAATACAGTAATAAATAAACTTTATAATCATTGTAACCACATTAAGTTAATGTTAATTTAGAGTAAAATTAACCAATATTTAGTATCACGAACATTAAAATTTATCTGTGCATCAAATTATTTACTTGCAAAAATACGGTGGTAAGACAGTGTATTTATTTAAATCACATTCACCTTTTAAGTTTCATCATTGTTGACAATTTTGAATTATCTGCACATTTCATTTTTAACTTTAATTATCTATTAAATAAATTATCACCATATGCAAATATCAATGAATTCATCTGATAGTGCAGAGGAACTCCTATTCACAGTATTCATGACCCAGATGCTATGGAAATGACAGGAAAGTAGAGTTACGACCGCCCACGCTTATGTCATTGGGGGACAGTCTCATTATATCCGGCTGAATGTTCCGCCGTGTTATGACGGAAGAAAATTTATAGCTCGTCCTGTGCAATACATGCTTACTAGAAGCGGAGTAGAAATGCTTATAGGTTTTAAATGTTTTAGAATAAATTGAATAAAGGTATTAGCGAAGAAAAATACGTAAGTCAAGCCAGTAAACAATTTTATCATAGCGAACGAATTTCCTTATGGTTCAAGAAATGAATAATTATTTGTTGAGGATAAATGTTTTGGAATACATCGACTAAATCTTACTCACGCTGTAAGTTCTTGTAACCTTTGGTTTGATAATGAACTTAATCCATTAACCTGTATAGCTGGAACTTGGAGTTCATCTCGCCAAATAGTTCGTCAGAAATGTTTTCAGCAACTCTTACGGTCTGCCATAGATCACTGACAAATTTAATTTCTCGCTAAACATTCCTATATATAATTCCTATACCCTTAATTAAATACGCTGTTTTATTCTAGACCGGTTATTGAGTAACCCTTATTTACATTCAAATATTATTGAAGTTCCTAGAAAGTATAACATCACGCCTTTAATTCCTGAAGAGGCAAGCCGAACTGTGTACCCTCTCATATTTCACGACTTACGTTAACCATCATGGATTAGTTGATAAGCCTATTGCCATATACCGGATCAAAATCCAAACTCCGAGCCAGTACGCAAAAAATGAAATAAAAAAATCTATTTATTGGTACTCGAACCGGGAGTTGAACCCAGGACCTCTCGATCAGCGCTCGCGCTTACAACATTCCACGGTCTAGAGATCTGTAACGTACGAATAATGAGCAGTGGCTAACTGAATATTCCTCGTACCGTAGTCCATAACATTTTCATACAACAATAACGCTTAATCAACAGTCTTACAACTCGTGTCGTAACGAGTACAATATACTAGATTTATTGTTCTTGCTAATTACAACCTGCACTGCATTTGGTACCCTCTTTGTCTCATCAGAACTGCAAGTATTAATGTCGTTTCAGATCGTTCTCTCAACAAACCCACACAGCCCACGAGGTATTATCAAAGAGCCAATAGAGAACAAATAACTGTGAATTAATCAATTTAATGTTGAGTTCCTATCAATAGACGATATCTATACAGGCTTTGATTCATGCCATTCACGCCTATGCAAAACCTTTTGTTTCAATTTAATTGATCAAATAAAATATTCAATGGATATCTCCTACGTGTGTTTAAGCGTACCTAAGTTATTTACGCTATTACAATACATTTTAAACCACGTAAATGATCAACAATCACATGTTTTAAAATCCTAATAAAAAACGTAACAAAACGTAACGTCTCGTCTGTAATCCCCAAAAAGGTAGGTAGAGGCACTCCTCTTCTGCAACACT
>DWDV01002153.1:0-11985 GCA_018245615.1 Mimoniades ocyalus
CTCATCACCTAATCCATAATGGGACGTAAACGTATCTGGTGAAGCGTTGGAGTGTACTGCCCTCCTCTGCCTACCTCTTCAGGGGTTATAGGCATGATGTTTCGTAACATTTTTATACTGTGACAATAAAGTTGAGAATCTTTGTCGTCGATAAATGCAATTGACAGGGCGTTCTTGCACACTACTGCTTCCGTATTGAAGGTTGCGACGATTGACAAAGGTAAAAACTGTTTATTCTCTAAAAAAGGTTCTAAATGTTCCCTTTTAATATAATACATATATTCTTATATGGTTCCTAAACTGAACCAAAGTAATTTAAAATATCAAAATAAAACCATTACTTTAGTATTGCCTATCAAAAATATTCGTCATGTTAAGTAACGTTATCTTTATAGTTTCTTTAAACAGAATCAACTTGAAATATAGACTGCAACCACTGAATCTCTATGTGTTTGAGCTTTACCCAGGAAACATTATTAATATCCATGTACACAACTATTACATGCCGTATGAGAAATAGCCCACCGTTAAAAATAAAGTGGTCCATTAAATGCTCTACATTATTATGTAAAATTACAGTGTTGATAATATACTCAAGCTTCGTTTAATAAATACGTACGTAAATAGGAAGATAATGTAAATTATAGAGTGCTTTAGTTTCATACAAGTTTCTTACATAACAGTGAAGCAAGCAAATTCGTGCCGTCCATAAAATTGTTGATAACATCTTAATTACAATTCAAGACAAGATCTCACATAACAAAATAAGACAGATTGTACATAATTACTTAATCACGGTTTTTAGATCATCAATTAGCATCGTTAATTTCGTCATTGTTTGTTTTAGATTAAATTTTTCTTTTCCACATACATTTTTTGGAAATACTTTTTTCTAAATAATACATTTAAGAAACTCCGCACTATGAGTTCCAGACTTACACTTTAATAGCTGACGTACTCGTATAAGCATATGCGTCAGAAAATATTATTATTTCACTAATTTTACTCTAACTTGCATAGGAGCAAAATAAAATTAAATCGTCGCTCTAAACTCAGGGGAAAATAACTTAACAAAAATATGGTCCAACTTAATACTATCTATATTCGCTTTGCTAGTTAAGTTATAAAAGTTAACTAGCATAGCGAGTAAGCTTATAATTAACTAAACTGACAATTTAATTGGCAAGAACGAATTAGGAATAAGTGTAAGGGAAAAGCGAAGACACTTCCAACTCTATCTCGAAATGTAGAGAACAATAAAGCTTTGCTCTACAGTAAATGAGACTACAATAATAAACTTTTCATTGCCATAACAGTAGCGAGCGTTACATTTTGTTTCAATAATTGGATCGCACATTCTATGGGGCCACGTTACCTACGGTTGCTTTCTGGTCCACGGCAACTCGACCACAGCTCACACGTATAATAATTGCCTTCGATTTGCATTTTATAACATTAACCACCGCTACATTGAGACCATTCTATCATCACACGAATGCAAAAGTAATAGATACTAAACTAGTTTGCGGCTAAACTGTATACTTAATCAGTTCGACATGTACGAGAACAACATTCAAGTAATCAATGAATCGAACGGAATGAACACTCAAACAATTATTTTCAAAGTACTGGATAACATATTTAATAGATCTGTAAGAAAGTATAAAATTTATCGAACGTGACGTGGGTAATACGATATACTCGTATATCTCCTAATTTAATAAATATTATTTATTTCTTTGAGTACAGTGTTTTTTTTAAATTTGAAATCAGTGTTTCCTGGGGTGAATTTCATTTTCGAGTATTTAGATGCGCGAATTTGTAGTAGTTATAGTAAAACTCATTTTCAACTGTTTTTTACAAGAACGCAATCATCACCTCCGTGAATAAAAGACTATAAACATACCACTGTTTATTGTTTACCAAAGCAAAGACTGATTAGCTTAGGATCAAATGACTGCGAGAGTTGTCCTTAGACATTATCATCTTTAATTATTACTTTTTTATTATTATTTTACTTATTCTTTTTTTTAATTAACACATTTCTTATCCACTATTAAGCACATTGTTGATACGGTCGTAGAAATAGCCCCCGGTTTCTAATAACATCTTTTACAGAGCACGTTTTTTCAAAGTCGTGAACAACAGAATAAGAATGACAGATGTAATATTTCACAATATCCAGACGACATGTTACCTTATATCTTTCGTGCCACTATGCATTGTGACGCCCACAGTAATATGAATTTCATGGACACACTCAATGTATGCTCTATCGTTATTCAAACATGAATATGAGTACAGTCCACATAGCAAAGCTTCAGAGCTCTCTCGAAGTACCAAGGTCGAGTCAATTAAAACTGATTGTGTTGAAACGCAAACAGGTTAGGACGGGATTCCTAATTCCTTTTTAGAATTCAATTTCATAGTTTATCAGTATATTAGAACCATTACATAAAACGTAACATCACACGTGTAATCCCCGAAGAGGTAGGCAGAGGAATGTAGAACACTCCCACGTTTCACCAGTTACGTGTACGTCCCACTATGGAATAAGCAGTGACCCTATTGCCATACACCGGGCACATATCCAGACTCGGAGCCACTATTAGAAAATCTAAATAAGAAAAATTTAGTAGTGCCCGACTCGGGAATTGAACCCAGGACTTCCCGATCGGCAGTCGCGCTTCGAACCAAAACGACCAAGGCGGCAGTCAGAACCATTACAGATGCATTAGATATGCTTCTAATCGTACTTCTTCTACATTCATCACTACTTTCACACACACATGCCCGATTTTCGGTGTCGTGCGTCCTCGGACTGACTTCTTTCCGTCCCCGTTAAGGTGTAGGCAACACCTTAAACAATCTGACACGACAATATAAAAATAAAAATGTCCCGTAGTACATCTAACTTTAATAGCTCACTACAATACATTAATATCCAAGAAAAAACTATAGAGATTTGTCGAAAAACTTTCGCTTTTCGAGTTCCATTTATACATATAAACGGTGTAATAATATTGTTTGATATATTACTAAACTAATTTGAAGATACTATTTGAACATTGTGATTGTATGATAATATAATAAATGTAACATTAATATAATAAATGCTCGATTTTAAGGCTGTCATATATTTAACATATTCTTTTATGAATAATCTTAAGGTTATATTCATATTCAAACAATACAATACAACCTTGTATAAATAAAACAATGCCACACAATGCATCCAGCTGTTTAATTATATACATTTGTATATAATTAAACAATATAAAAAATTTATTCATGTATAAATTTTTATTGCACCGATTGATTAGTATACGAAATGATTCATAAGCTCGGCGCTGGAAGTTTCATGCTGTATTCAAGGCTACAAGTGACGTTCTTATTCAAATTATATGAATCACTAGTGTTATTTAATATTACGTGCTGATATTAAGTCGGGTCATATGGGTATAGAAGTTATGTGAGATTTTTTTCTTAAAGCGGCAGTCTTGCCACACAAGTGTGTGCGGGCTAGTAGACTTCACACGCCTTAGAGAAACTTTTTTTTATAAACTCTAATGTGTGTAGGTTCCCTCACAATGTTTACCTTCACAGTAATATTTAATCATTAAAACGCATATTTTACGATTTAAACCTGGGCTCCCGGAGTGAGAGGTCCAATTTGAAACAACTAGGCTATCACCGCTTGCTGTCTGAGATTGCAGGATTATTTTTGTTGGGACTATCTATTATTCCGATATCTAATGGAAATCTAAGTTATAAAAATCCAATAATACCCGACCCACTTTGAAACCCAAAAGTTCTCTATCAGCAGACGCGGTTACAACTCGACCAAGGAGGAAGCATATAAATAACTTGCATAATTTATTAATATCACCTACAAAGACAGCCAACCTCTACTTAACTATGACCCGAGAAGTGTAGTACGCGACTGACAAGAACAAAGCTTAACAAAGTTATTACGCCTAATAGACGGCAGGTGAAAATAATGGTCGCAATAGATCTTACGAATCACTGGACCATTCATGCGACGGTTGTTATCAACGACTTTCAGAAGAAAATTGTCGCTTCCGTAACGATTCAGTGCCACGATTGTCGTGTATTCGATAATACAAACGTTGTCTTTTATTTTACTGTTTAACGTTTTGTTAATATCTAAATACATGATTAAAATATATACCACCTTAACTAACTATGCTTTATCAGGGTAGTCCGACTAGTTTGAACCCTATCTGAGGTAGTGATTTAATCATTTTGTTTAATATTTATATAGGCGTTTTACTATTGCTACAAGTTGCAACAATAATAATTTGAAACAATAAAATAAGCATATCAGGGTGCCTGCGTTTTTTTTTTCTTTTTATCGTTCAGATATTGGATAGAGATCTGCTCTCAGAATAAGATGGTTAAGATAACGCCATAGTTCGCCACGTTGGTCAAATGCAGGTTGGCAGAAGTCACACGGCTTAGAAAATATTTTTTTTGCAAGTGACATTTAATTTGTAAACACACATTTTTATTCAGAGATGCGAGGCAGGATTTGAATCCAAGACCCGGAATGACAGGCTGAATTCAAAATTGTCGCTATTGCGGTTGGTTATCGTAGAGAAAGTTAGATTTATCTATCACAAAGCACTTTCAGCGCTACACTTAATCATCATGCAAATCTTAGCAAAGCTACCTTAGAACGTTCTGAGATAATCAGGAAAGTCGCCAAGAGCAATAATACTTGCACTAAACTTGGCACGCATGCTGTGATTTGGAGCATCACAATCTGGGTCAGTTGCTTAGTAGGCGGACTTGATGCGCGTTCATCAAGGTAACAATACCAACTCAGAATGTCCAATTACCACCAAACATGAACTATTTGCGTATAATAACAGTGTCATTGCCGCGCACCGTATATCAACGTTGATTACACTTGCGCGCGTCCAACACAACTCGAACAGAACGTACAAATCCCTCGAGACTTTAATTCAAACAGCGTAGATATATATAATAGAAGTTAGCATACTTAATTGTTTTGTTATTTTATTATATTTGCTATAATATTTTACATAATTTTAAAATTAATAGGCCTAGATTGAGTGCCTAAGCCAATTTTTTTACCCAAGGTTTGATTTTACTTTGAAGAGATCTGAAGTGATTTGCTTCGTAAATCTAATATTGTAAACTTTCACAATGTAACATTTCTTGAAATAAATTGCTTTTAAATGTAAATGTAGGTGAGATTTTCATTTTAAAGCGCAGCATCTGCACCTAGCCCGCCACAACTGAATCATTCGCATGGCTGTGTCAGTTGAATATACAACCAAAATGCAGACGTTCATCCGAACGGGGATTTAATTTCAACCCGTAGTCGACTGAAACCCGGCGGTGCGCAATCTTGCTCACAGTCACCCCTTCATTTACACACTAAGACTGTGTTCAGTGCAAATCCGTTAACTATTTTCTAATTAACAGCTTCGATCAAATATTCCTTTGGAACAACTAATGTGTACATTGTTTGACTGAATATTATGGAAATAAATGGAAAATAAACGAAGTGTTCACAATGGAAAATATAATAAATAAAATTATTTTAGTCTGTTTGTTCATTCGCTAAACAAGCGAGGACAAAAACGCAGAGGTTTCGTTTAAATTTGATTCTATCCGCTTATTATCACAATTAGTTCAGTCGTCTAAGACAATAATAGTGCATTAAGATCTCTTAATATGCTACAATTAAAAAAGATATTACTACTAGTAAATTAAATTAAACATATACCAGGGCACTAATAAACTGCTTATAAGAATATTCAGTAGCTAGTCTCAGAATCTATTTGATGTTCCGTTTCTCTCTGGTACGATTTTATCCGCTTGTCTACGACCCAGCTTCCAGACAGCTTGTTTTAGTGTATCAACAACAGTCTTAGCGGGCTTAATATATTGAAGTAGAAACACATTCAGACTAAGTAAGTTAACGTAGTATTTAAAACAATATAACACCACGCTGGTATTTCCTCGAAATTATATGTAGAGGAGTATAGGTGAGGATGGTACACTAAAAAAGTTTTGTAAAAGACTGCAAAAAGATCTAATTAACAAATACACTACAGAATAAGAAGTTCCAAAGTAGTCATATGCACTGCGACTAATCTGAACTAAAATATGAATGTTGTTTTAAATAGAACGTAATTATTAATAGTCGCCGTCTTAAGGATGGTCTGAGTGACCACCTAATATAATAATAAATAACCAATACACAATCGTATCACAGTTTAAATATGAGCTTAAATATACTAAATAAGTTGCTACCAGTTTGTATAAGGTCGTTACGTTAATAAGAAGAAAAGGAATGATTCCGTCTTAAAACATTTTCATTATTTCAAAGTAATCGACTTCAAGTTTAATCTATAACGATCAGACACAAAGGAGCCTCAACATTGATCATCTGTTAATCGACAACAGCTGAAACCACACGAACTGTCATTGACATACGACAACTTATGAAACTCGTAAAGTATGTATTTTACGAGCAATAAAATTCGTTTATTACAAAACATACTTATATACTTGCTTCATTATTAGATACATAATACTTGGAACCACTAAAGCAACTGAAGTAAGAAGGAAATTCGCTTTTAATTAACTACAATTTGAACCGTAAAACTAAATGCCGTGTCGTCTCGTCCACAAGAGCGAAGTGTAGGTTTGTAGGTCGTGTTATAACACATCGATTTGCATGATCGAAACTAGTTGTACGTCTGTTCATATATGTATTATAATCGAACTCAAATTATAGAATGATATGTATATGATAGTTTATGAACAAATCTAAATAATTACGTATTGGAGGTAATTGCAACACACTTTATAAATAAAGTTGTCAGTTCACCATTTTTAGACTATAATAACAGTGGTTCCGCAAAAAACATTCCTCCAACAATTCCCCTATTTTTACGGTAAAGGTAAGCCATGTCGTTTATTCATCGCCACCGAGACGTTAGGAAGTTGTTTTATTGTCCAACACAAAGCTAGCGTTCGTCTTGTAGAGGCATAGTATATATAGAGTCAATTGAGCGTCAAACAGACATTCAGCCTTGAAGGCTAACATTCGTTATGAGTGAAAGGCGTTTGGAATATACGAGTACGTACTATACTCTATGCGTGTCAACATGACTCACAGGTGACTCTTAACGTGAAACACTATCGTGACATAGCGGCCTTAGACAACTTAGTTCTCTCTTTCATATCACTTATTCATTTACGATTACGCAATAGCTATACAGTTGTAAAATTTAAATAATGAAAGCAATGAACCAGTTTTTATTTTATTTTAATGCCGTTACAGTTGCAAAGTGTTTTAATTTAGATTCAATTAGGTAAATGGACTTTGTTCAATAGAGTTACGATGGCATTGTAAGTACCAAACAATAGCGGGAACTCCACAACGGGAACTGCTTGTGCACATGTAACTCAATCTCCGGGTGAATGCATGTCCGTCTCCAGGCCAACTTATACACGCTCAATTTAAAGTCACAGATTTATGACTGCGTTCATCCGACATTTCCGTCGTCCGAGAACTGAAATATCCAGTTTGCCTTGATGACATTTTGCTAAATACATCTATAGGTATATCTTAATTATTACACATCCGTTTACGAATACCTTAAGAAGCGTGTCATAATCAGATACTTGAGTCTGTTGTAAACAGGATATTACCACACTTTTATGGTGTAGGTCAGGTTAACATCAATCGCTGAACATTTCAATATTGAATCTTATGTGTTCATTTTCTATATTTTTGTTTTCGAATGAATAAATGCACAGTCACCTTCAAGGAACTTGACCTTACGGATGCACTTGAAACGATTGACTCTCGGGCACCGTGTCGGCGACCGGCCGAATTGAAACCGAACCCCGATACCCGACGGTTACAACCCCAGCCAAGCGAGACCGGCGACATGGGAGCGAAGTATATAAAGTTTCCATAATTCCAAATAACTGGCTATAAGTACCTGTGCAAAGAACATGCAAATCGCCGAAAACTTTTAATGGCTGTCGCATGATTCGTTTTTTGTTAATACACTCTAAACTAGTATATTGGTCGCATTCTAGAATGTTGGATCATTACCTACATGCCTTCACATATGATTGCCTTGAACCGCTGCAAATTGTACATATTGGGAACCTGTAATAGCTATACATAAGTTGGGAATCCTAACGATTTGTCCGTACCTACTAGGATTATCAATGTACTTCCAAGAATCATTCGGTACAATTATTGAAAGACAAAACAAAACGAACGTTAAAAATTAAACCCTTGCTGAGAAAACTACGAATCAAAAGCGAATTAGGCTAAAACATCCAAAATAGCCCTTGTAAATTTTTCCAATGACATTTAGTGCTTACACTTTTCATTCGTTTTTTTTTTATTTGCTTACTATCCATAAAGGAAATTGTTCAATCATAAACAAAATTTTAGATAAGTTCAAATTCTCGACGATTTACTCCAGCCCATTGTAGAAGGCTTCAACTAATATTATTAAAAGCGTGCGATCCTCTTCGCTAAGCAGTCTTTGCAAGTTTGTCGAACGTGTGCGATTTACATTATCGATAGCTCGGAATTTACACGAAGAACGCCGCATTTTAACCGAAGTTGATATCGAAGGAAATTTATTACGTGACAGTAAAATTTCATAATGGCGTTATATTTAATGAGTCGTGTGGGGCGATGTTTGTATTATTACTATGTATAAATTAAGTAACTAATAATATTTAAGTTATTTTTCTTTTTTTATTAACTCTAAAGAGCTTATTAAAGTGAATCAAGTGTAAATTGAAGTGGTAATTTATGAAAAAAAACATAACTTCTAAAAATAGAAAAAAAATTGTAACAATTTTTTTTATAATCGTAACATCACGCTTATAATCGCAGAAAAGGTAGGTAGAGGAATGTAGTACACTCCAGACTTACCAGACTCCGAGCCACTACTAGAAAATCTAAATGAGAAAAATCCAGTAGTGCTTATTAAATTATCAATTTATATAAAACATACATACTCCCAGTATTTTTACATAAAATCCAATATACATATCTAAAACTACCCTAAAGCCCAACACGCTTAACAATTTTTTACCAAATAAAAAAAATATGACATCAATACCAGAAGCTATAATATGTCAAGACACCAACTACGATCGTTAGAAAATCAGTAAGAAATGTAAATAGTTATGTACATAATCAATACATGTTACAACGTTGTCTAAGCGAGCTCGAATCTTGAATCAATGTTGTGGCAGCTCAACTGATATTGTTGCAGGCGCGTGATCTCGCGCTCAGCGCCCGAGCCGCGCCAACTCAAACAACCAACGTTTACATTATAGATAACGAACCTCGCTCAGCTATGCGCTTTGTGAATGTGATGAACCATTAACCAACATACTGTAAACCTTGTTTTATACACATAACAATGTCTATATATTTTAACAGCAAGTGAAAAGCATCATTACTTTCCATCAGGCAAGACTGGCCAAATGCTAGCCAATAAAATAAATACAAATATCTGTATGTATTTACAGTTTTCTCACACAAATCAACTTACAACCAGTATTGATTAATCAACAACAAGATTTAGGTATCGTCCTTTTGAATTGTGCTCAAAATAATTTCAGGTGTACAATGTTGTACCTACGTTTTATCTCATAGAAACTAATGCGCTTGCAAGCATTGTTCTAATTATTCACTACGGCATCTAGGCTGTCGCAGACAGGAAGAGGCAGTCGCAAGGGCGGTGCTTAATGGACTGTGTTCTCGGTCGTATAGGTACCATAGCCTTCAATCCGAGTCACCACATTTCTAGCACGTCCTGCTAAGCTGAGCGAAGACTGCATGATCACATATTTTACATGCAAAAATGTTTCCCGTATTTTTACGATGAAGCACAAAAATTAATACTCCGCTTTATTCTTATTGTCATTCAGCCAGCAGCATTAGGAAAAGTTCAGAGTAATGAAACGTTTGAACGTTTAGTACGTATAATAAACATTCAGTCTTACTAATAAAAAAATATTACTTACACGTTTAACATATGAATACTTACGCAGCGTATAACGTCTGTATAGGAGTTACACAGGGCTAACACAACATCGCTACTAATAAACGTAAAGACAAGCTTGTGTAACTAATCACGTTATGTACGGCAAATACGCTGGCAACCTTTACGAAGCACGTTCAAAAACTTCTACTTGTAATTTCGTTTTAATAATTTAGTTGTACTTCATAGTTTTTAGAGCATTTTACTGGCTTTGATAAGTATGAAACATGTTGTTTTCGACAAAGTATCCATAATGATTAATTAAATGTACAAAAACTAGACTGATGGTTTTTATTTTCTGGAAGATAAATATATGTTTTGATTCGTACTCATAACCTTTGAACGCCTCCACCGGCAATAATATAACCTCAACATTTTTGACATTTGAATAGTGAAAGGTGAAAAGATAAGGTAGCAATAATGCAGTCTATTGCTAAAAGAAAACGTTGTCCTAACTGGGAACTTATAGAAAAGGTAAAACGCTTCTAAATTTGTGTTATTTATTTGAAAAAAAAAACATATGTTAGTCTATATCCAAATAATGTGATGTTCTTTCAGGCTTTACTCAAGGAATCTATTAAAGACTATATCAAGGACATAGAAAATAAAGCAGTCGATACAAATACTAATAAAAACAAACAGAGAGCTTGGCAATTATTACATAGAAGGTAATTTTACGTACATATAATGACTTTTTATAAATCACTGATAATAACAGGTGTCTTACTTTGAAATCTGCAAAGTCTAGGAGGCAATAACTAGAACTATATCATATGTGTATGTGTATGTTCTGTATTTTGGATTCAATGAACTCAACTCACGGGAGCGGTCCTTATTGGAAATAAAACAGCAGTGGCGGTCCATGAAATAAGAGGCAAAGAAGTCTCTCTTCAATTATAAAAAGTCATGCAAACTGACTGGTGGTGGAGAAAAACCACCAAGTCTGAACAAAGATACAGAAACTATTTTAAGTTTGATACCACAAGAGTTTGAAGAAGATATATGTGTTTAATAGTGATGGACAGTTGAATCAGGTTGGTTATACATATACATGTATTTAAATATTTTGTATTTATACTGTACAAAAACAATGTAATAACTTAACAATTCATTTTTGCAGGTCAAAACCAATGTGATGGAGCCAGAAAATATTACTGCCCTATTAGAAAACCATGATGTTGACCAGGTGCACAACCTAAATGTATTTGTGTTCTATTTCTACATGATAGGGCTGAAGTTAAATGAAGTAAATTAAAATGAACAGATACCTTGGTGTTACAAGTAGATACAAATTCAATTTTAGATTCATGTAATCGTTTGATGATTTACGTCTTGCTCTTACTGTTACTTTTGTTAAGTAAAGTGTAAAAATTAGTAGGTGCCCTAAAAACCTGTTGCATTTAATATCTTGAATAATAATGTGCCTAATTGACTGTTAACTTTCAGAAATCACAAACCTACAATGAAAAACAAAACAGGACTGAAGAAAATGATGATTTTAAAGTTAATTTAAAGAGCAAAATGACAAAACATAAATTCAGTGGAAAATATAAAACAACGTAAGAAAACCTTATAAGTGTTTATATTCATTTCAGAAAAAAGAAGCCAACAATGGAATGTCTAAACAGTATGCTATATTGACTGAATGCATTAGAGAGGAGTCAAAGTTAAAGATGACTGACTCACACGAATGGGCAAGAAGAGAACATTTGCTTCGCCTAAGTAATTTACAATTAGAGAATAAGATATTATTAAGTAAATTAGAAAAGAAGTTAAAATAGATATTGTGTTTTAATCAAGTAGATATTGTGTTTTAATGTCCGAAGCGGTGGTAGTTTCATTTTGATGTGTAAAAAGTGATGTAATGAACCAATTTTGAATAAATGGTATTTGA
>DWDV01002154.1:0-11985 GCA_018245615.1 Mimoniades ocyalus
TTATTCATGTACGTTTTACTAGGAAGACTGCATCGGAAGAATGAGTATATGTGCATTATATTTCATCTTTGAGGTGACTTTTGGAACACTAGCCGGTCCTCGCTCATCGGTTTTGTTTGATTATTTTTATACGAAGTATAATGACTAGGCGGCGGCGCGCCCGCTCCCGCGCCCGCCCCCGCGCAGGTACCAAGTACTGCACCCACCTCTACTAAACAACTGTGATAATAACACTAAGTAGCGTAGCAGGCGATTTATATACTAGTTGCGTCCGAGAGAAGGGATGACATCATATCTGACATATTGTATTGTGATAATGAGTATCGAGACGTGCACTCCGTTTTTGTGCGTGTCGATGTAATGTTTTCTCTAAACAAGACTGATTATGATTATTTCTTGATTGAATACATATTTTATACATGTTCCACTTTGACTGAATGGATTAAGACGTCGTCGGTATTTGTATCGGTAGTCTTCTTGTGCGGTGTGTTTTTTCTCCAAAATTAATTATTCACTATGTTGGATATGAGTCAAAACGCCTTTCCACGCGGTCACCGAATTGACGAATTCCTTTATTTTTATGTATAAGTTGATTCTATTTTCCTTTATTGTGATGGAAAATGTTGTTGACAAATTAAGTGGCAGCGACAGTACGAACACACTGAGGTTATTAAAAGTATTTTATTATTTGTTGTTTATTACAAAATTTTATTTATTCAGCCGGAATATCTCACAGGCAGTTGTAGTTTTTGTGCTTTACTATATTCTATTTAAGAACTTAATTTCAAAAATTGTGAGCTTGTGAAAAATATACATAGATTTTTAAGTATGTGGCAATGCAGATCTACATAAATATTGATTTTATTATCAAAATACGTAGTTCATATTTATTCAACTTGTGAAGTAAATGGAGAGAGAAGCTCCGTATAAACTGTCCCAAAGGGAAGTCTTCTGAATGTTTATAAGAAGTGCATTTCTTCTATGTAATACAGTATTAAATTCTGATTAATAAATTAATGTATAATTACAAGGCTGCTTTTCCTGTTTCCCTTTAATGTGTCTATCTTGCTATTCATATACAATATTTCGAGTAGGTGGTTCTTATGCAGACCAGAAACATTGACATTGCAGTCTACCTGGCAGTGTGTTGCTTTCAAGAACTACCTCTACTCTGAAATGGATATTGGAACCATAGCACAACGTTCTTTGGGCCACCAGAAACGTTCTGAACAACGTTACCATGGGTCTGACCAATCACTACTCATGAAGTGACTCTTTAAAACGGAAAAAATACAGTTGACAAGTCTTGCTTCCCATTGTCTTTCACATTTTCAATAGAAAATTCCTAAAAAAAATGTTTAATTCGATGTTGCAGCAGAGTACAAAGATTCCGTATTAGGTACCTACCTACTATTGTTATCGCAGTTTTCTGCACGAGATGAGACAACACCGTAAGTATTTATCTGACGAATAATTGAAAATGTGATCAGTGACTATATTGATGTGGAATGGAGTATTATAGACATCTCACTGTCCACCTTTTATCTTTGCGTTGTTGGTCAGGTGTCTCATTTGAGACTGAGAAGACGTAGGCCGGGAGGAATCGGAAAATAGACATGCAGTTTTCTTCATGTAACTTACTCCCCGCAATAGCAAATACTGCTTATTGTTTAAATATATCTAAATATAATTAAGTCGAAACAAATACAAACATTCTATAATTGATCACATTTACCATATTTTTTGGGATAGATAATTATACCTATAATTTGTCCATTTTATTATTAGTTTTTTGACATCTCACGTCCACGAAGTTTCGTATTGACGTTAAATGTGCATACCGATAATATATTTACTGCATGGACGGATACCGCCCCTTTAGTGATGTGCCACCATAAAAATTACTACGATTGTTCCACAAATTACAAATAATCGGTAGAACTAAATGCTATGGGTAAATCGAATTGAGAAAAACTCGTCATTTTAATTTTGTTAATACGTTGTAATATTGTTGAAAGAATGCTAAACACAACGTAAACCGATTAAAAACTTATGTTAGTTTACTTATTTGCTGTCTGTGGCGCTTACTTTGTTCTTAGTATAAGGTATACAAATGAAACAACTAAGATAGTTTAATTATTAACATGAGTCGTCAGAATCAACATTTATACTAGATTCGTCCGATGAGGAGTCTTGAGTAATATTATTTATTAACTCGTGTGTGCATAAACTATCAAATGCAATATCACGATCTCAATCAGACGTTATGATTTTCTTGGTTCTCTCCATCACATTTGCCCAGTTATCAGCTGTCACGTGGGTGCAAGCGTTTTCAAGTAATTGCAGCATTTTATTTGCTGTGAATGGGGCGGGGGAGCTTGTATTGCTTCTTGCAGCATGCCCTTTTATTTATGCTCATATAAATTCTATGGCGTTGTATTGGCAGTGATATGGAGGAATCCTAAGGACGATATGGCCATATTCTGCTGCCATTTCATTGATGACATACCGTTTTGGTTTCTTTTTAGTTTTTAATATTTTTAACAATTCTATTTTTAACATAGGACCGTCCACATTTTCTCCATTTTCTCGTAGCCAAATAATAATTTCATGTTTTTTATTAGCTTGCGTTGGCATTCTGTCAATTTGGCGTGAGTGGTAGGGCGCGTTATCAATAAAAATTATTGATGGTTCTTCCAATGATAAAAGCATGTTCTTGAACCACTCTTCATACACATTCATTCCTTCATGGTAATCGCCAGATTTCTTTGATTTAAATGCTAGCAGTGCGTCTTGTACAAAACCTTTTGCTCTTAAAAAGTCGCATCGCGTCAAAGCAATAACAGCGCGTTCCATTAATATTTTTGTTTTATCAGATTTTTTATACGAAATACCAATTATTTTCAAAATTTTGGCCAAAGAAGATTTTTGACCACGAAATAGACCACTTCTTTTCAAAGAAACAATGAGTTTTTGTAAAGTTGGAGGTTCTTTTTTCAAATTGTAGTCATATATATGACGACGAATGGCGTCAACGTCAAAATCGTCAATTGCTCTCACATCACGAGGCCGGCGTTTCTTTTTTTGGTGTAGAAGGCTTATTTTGTTCTAAACCGGTCCTGCCATATGCTTCGGTAATAATTTTAGTTACAGTTGCAAGACATACCCAACCAACGCGGCCGCAACACAATTTCGCACTTGCGAGATTGGTATAAGTGGACCGCCATTTTGATTTTCTTGTTCAAAGTATTTATGAAGTTGTAGCACTAACTGCTTCGATTGTCCTTTCAACACACGTCCTTTCGGCATTTTTATGATGAATAAACACACCAAGGAATAAACACACACCAAGGAATAAACACAACAAGGAATAAACACACATCAAGGAATAAACACATACCAAGGAATAAACACATACCAAGGAATAAACACATACTAAGGAATAAACACACATCAAGGAATAAACACATACCAAGGAATAAACACATACCAAGGAATAAACACATACCAAGGAATAAACACATACCAAGGAATAAACACATACTAAGGAATAAACACACACCAAGGAATAAACACACACCAAGGAACAAACACAAACTGCGACATAAATGCGTGTGACTACCACGGGAATTTTGTTGCGAGTGACAGCCCACGTCAAAACCGCGGCCGAATGGACGGTCGGTTGATGTTGCCATATGTTGACATATAAAGATTTTTTTATGATTATAATAAATAAAGACGCAAACACCACATGGTTTTATATTTATCTTTAGGACATCACTAAAGTCAGTCGTCGAACTGTGAAAAAACCATTAATAAAATGGACAACGTACAGTTGTCCTTTAATCTGTACTGCATAACAATGCCTGTGTGATTGAATGTTTCATGTCTTTAATACACACAATCATCTCGACTGCAGCAATTAACAAAGTCGGAAGTGAAAAAGTATCTTTTTTCAATACGGCCAAACGAAGATTTTAAGATGAATAAAATCAACACAAGACCATGGATTTGTACAATATTTGGTATGATGATATAGTTTTTAGTACGCTAAGAGGTAATTAAGTGAAAAAGTGTAAATTTAAACAGGAAAGCTGAAAAAAGGCATATATCAACTTAAAGCAATGTCAGTAGTACCATATTCGATATTAACTTATACAAGCAACAGAGTCGATAGTACCAAATAGTCGATAGTCGATAGTAAATCGGACGATATAAGACAAGTAACAAAGTCGGTAGTACCACATATGACAAACCCCAAAGATAATCCAACAGATAATATTGTAGGATATGGTACATCCAACCCAACAAAAAAAAAAGAAAACTGTTAATAAAGTTAATACTGTAGGGTCTGGCACATACGACAATATTAAGCGCTAAATATATAATTCGAAATTTTCATGAGAAGTGTGATTAAAAATAATGAAAGTACTAATATAACTCAATATATAAAATAAAATTCTACATTATGGATATTTTTAACCTAACCCCCGCGCGCTCCGGAACAGCGTCGCAACATGTCTACCGACATTGTTAATCGTGACCGTCAGAATGGCCGGTCACTACCCATACTTTACATCGAAATAATTACTAAAAGTTGCTACCTAGTTCCTTCTAGTTGCTACTAATCGTTAGATAATTGCTACCTTTGATTTAAAAAAAATACACTACTTTTTAAGGTGACGGGCCATTCTGACATCAGGATGGCTGGTCACCTATCCAGTTAAAAGAATCTGCGCAAATAAATCGAGTTTTTTTTTTAACCAATAGTTGCTACTAAATTGCTACCTTCATATACAGCGTATTGGACCTCATAGCTCTAAGGATAAAAAAATATTATGGATTCACTATTTCGATGTCTAAACGCCTGTATAACTAAATGAGGAAATCGGTCACAAAATATTTTATAAATTTTATTATCATATTGTTTTCACATTCGCGAAATAGCTAGATTGGACTCTGCCATTAGTTTAAGGTATTAAATAAAAATTTAGGCTGGGTTATGGACGGTTGGGCGCAGCCAGGCCTTTATAAAGAAAATCCGGGAAGACCCAAAATCTGAAGTCCACAGGAGTGGAATCGCGGTCGCGGGCAACCGGTCGTATTCAGTATAAAGCGAAATTATACGAAAAACTTATGCAATGAATGGTTATTTGAATAATATAAGGCTTGATACTGACGAATTTGTGGGCGGTGAATAATGACCTGATATTGACCTCATAGGCGATTTTTCAACTTTGTTCACGTAGTAAAATGCAAGTCACTTAATTATTTAATTTGTATGAAAGGTATAGACGGCCGAGTGAACATTCGGAAAAAGTTAAGGTTATCCGTTACAATTTGTTTTTCAATTATTTCAAATCCCCTAACCACTGCGTGATCATTTCGTTTGTTTTGTGTGATAACTTAGAGAAATCGATTTTTCATAGATATGAGACTTGGCTAGATCGATACCCTATATTGTACATTTTATCCGAAATTATTAGGGTCGTCTGCTAAAACGCTACAAACATACAAATATAGCTCGTTTATTATAGTACACAGACGAAGGAAATAAACGTAAAATCCTTGCGGTGTTAAGTTTACATGAATGAAAATGGATACACGACACCAATGCGGCCAAACAAATTATAAATACATGACATTAATATTCGCTGCGATTTTTTATTCATTACACAATACCCTACTACTCTGACACGTCGTCGGATATATCCTCCCTTATTTTGATTTTGTTTTTGACTAGTTTCTTGTTTGTGTAGTCGGAATCGTTCCTTTCTTTCGTTACACCCTTTCCCTCTGTCGCTTTGCTCCTAGATTTTATATGAAACTTTTTATTTTTCGAACTCTGGTCATCTTCTCTTATCACTTTCATTTTTTTCCCGCGATGGGCGACGTGGCGGCTCTCGGGAGCGATGGTAGCTTTACTCTCGTCTTCGAGGATTTCCCGTTTTAAAGCACTCTTGAAGGTTTGACCTCTTGTTGGTTCGTGCAGGGAGAATGTAATTCTGTCATGGTGAATCTGTTTAAAAAAATGATATACGTTATAAATAGACCGAACTTAAAAATGTATAAAACGTTTTAAAATAGCTAAGTATGAAATCTATTTAAATGTTACATAATGTATATTTATGCAAAGGTTCTCATTAAAGTAAATGTGTCACGCATTTTTATTTCTCTCTACATCGTTTTAAAAAAAACAATATCACGTTTGTATTTCCCCGAAGGGGTAAGCAGAGGAGTGTAGCACACCGACTTTTGACCAGTTATGTTATATCTCTTACGGAATTCCCATTCCTGATGAATCTATTGTCATACACCGTGCAGACATCCAGACTCTTTGTCACTATTGGAAATTTTAAAGTTAGAAAAACCCATTAATACTTTACCCAACTGGAGAATCGTACCCAGGACTTTTTGCACAGCAGTCACGTTTGCAACCACTAGACCAACGAGGTATTTATCATTTTTAATACTGCGACTATGTATTGTTCTGCGTGTTTATGCTGTAGTTTTATGACGTAACATCACGCCTGTAATCTCCGAAGAGGTAGGCAGAGGAATATTGATAGCAGCTAATAAGATATAGATGTTTTTACATACTCTGTACTCAATGGTGATGTAGCATTCGTCTTCGTCTTCACAAATAAGAGAGTTAACATCAGCTGGTTTGGCCGCGTTGGCGGGTCGGTGACCCACGCGGTAGAACCGCCAAAGCGAGCGAATACGCGCACCGCAGGAACGTACAATCTCGCTGACCTTATGAAAAGTATTATGATGATATAGTGTTATTGAATTTTTAAAAAAATCATTATATTCTTATCTTTGAGTATTCCAATCTTATTTATTTTTATATAGTTGTTTATAATACATTATGTTTAGTATAACAAGGAACGATATCCTACTTGGACACTTAATTGGTTGGTGATACCAGAAAAGAAAACTTGAAAATATGGCAAGACAATAAATATATTTAAAAAAAAGATTTAATGATTAACGAAGAGAATTAACAAAGAAAAAGATATTTAACTTTAGATGTACATATAATTTTTTTTATAATACTTATAATATTCAATTTTAGTTATTTGTATACGATATTTTTTTGTAAACAAAATAAAAAGTTAATACTTACTTTCATTTGTTCCCCTCCGTCACACACAGCGCTATTCCGAGGCTCCACGCCGAAACTGTTTATGCAAGCGCGGTCCTCTGCCATCAAGGAGTCTATTTGAAATGCACATTTTGGTAGTGCATCAGTTCGCTCCTGTTGAGGCAAACATGTAATTAAAGTAAGTGTAATAACTCCTCGGTCTCAAGCGTTGAAATAACATTTACCGACCGCAATTCTACTATAGTTAATTAATTTATTCATTCTGTACAATATAGTGCATTCATTAATTAGTGAGCGTAAAAATTCAATTAATTACCCATCCGATGTCATCGCAGCGTTTCGGTTCGTCGTAGCATATATAATAATTAGTTGCTTTGGATCCGTCGGTCCGCTTCTCCGTGGACCAAGTGTACCAATTCTCGCCGAATTTAAACATGCTGTTTATATGATTTTGTTTGTAAATTAATGGAAAAATCACTTCGTTAGGATGCATCTGCTTAACAGTTTTTTCTGTGGTCACTTTCTCATCGTCATATTCGACTTGTTTCTCTTCAACGTGTTTATGCGATTTTTTAATGAAAGGTAATAAGGTGATATCTACTTTTTTTTTGTAATCCCAAGATTCAGTGTGCGACACCTCGTCGTCATCCACCTTGGAGTCCTCCTGGTCAGAGTGCATTATAACTTTGACTTTAACTGCGAATACAAATTGAAATGAACACAAAAGTGCCAAGCAGCCGACTTGATTCATGTTTAAGAGTAATTTGAGCATATAATGCACATACTTTAGAGCGGACCTCTCATAGGAAGTTGTTCATATTTTGAAATCGATAACAACTGTTTGTAAATACTAGCCAATTCCAAATCAAATGAAGCGAAAAGTACTGTATTGTGGTTTTTAATATTTCTTTTCTTTTTCTTTATTATATTCATTGTCACACAGACTATCAGAAGGAAATAATGACAGGGGTATTTTAAAATAAAAGAAAATTTCTGTAGGTTGCTTTATTTGGGTACAAAGATGTAAAGTATAAAATAAAAATACTGCATTTGGTATCGACCTTTTTTCATAAAACTTTTGATTATGAAAATTAAGCATTTCGACAAATACATGTTTTATATCTATAAAATAAAAATTAAAGCATAAAACGTATCTCTAGACTAATAATTATTTCTTTATCTATATAGAAAATGTATAATCATATAGTACAAATAAAAAAGCGAGTGAAGTTTGGACCATTGTTAGGAATTAAAGTTTTCCATAGTGCTCAATATTTTACATCTGCCATAAGAACTCGTATTTACAAGACAATAATAAAATTCATTCTAAAGTGATATTTTGTTCATAGCATTAGGGTTTAAGAATAGCGTCACTAAGGCAAAGAAGGTGTTTTATTGTACATATTTATTATCATAGCCTAACATTACATCATTAGAGATATAGCGAGCAGGAATGGGATATCCTTTAATACTATATTCCCCTCCACTTAGACAAGTCTATAAGCCAGACAGTACTCGTACAAAACGAGAATAAGGCCGGGTACGTAAAATTAAACTCATACTTAACATAGAGTAGTCTTTCTAAATACCTAAATATTAAAATTTCTTATGTGTTCATATATACTAGTATATTGGTTCCATCAGTGTAAAATTGTGAATCAAACTACGTTGCTGACTATGTACTCTCGTTTACATCTATCTACTTATCGAAATTTAAATATATTAGGCTCAGACATTAAGCCGTTCGTTTAGGTCCATAAGATTTAACATAACGCCTAGTGATATAGTGCCGCGCGCACCGGGCGCCGCGACCACACGAATAGGTGAACATTAGCCAACCTCCCGTTGTGTCGTCCAAACAAATGACAACCCTAACTCCAACACAGCAAACTACGGAAAATAGACAACTTTCTATCATTACATAATATTATTATTACACATCTAACATATATACTCTTCAAGTATATTAATTTTATTTTAATAATTTATTTATTTCATATAAATGTGATTATTACTACAACTTAATTTTTATTCACGATTATGGAATCATAAGAGTGTTTTATGAAAATAAATGACTATAATATTTGGTAACTTTACCAGTCAAGGGAAGGTTAGAGGAGCGCGGGACGCACGTGGAACGCCGACTGAATCGAATCTTCGTTTCTGCTACGTTCACGTGATGTCGACATATCGATTAATTATTAAATATATATTGCACGACATTTTGTTCCCCGAGCGCTCGCCTAAACGCAAACGCAACTTGCACGTCAGTACAGTACGAGACAGTGCGGGGAAATCGGGCTAAGCCGATGTCTATTAAACGTAGCTTACCGTAAAAGTTATTTTGCAGTAAATTTAAATCCGATTACAATCTATTCATCGTCCTCACATTTATTACATCATTATTGGCAATAAGATCCTATGATAGCTAAGTAAGCTCATAATTTTAATAATTTTATGCAAATACTATAATAGAAAATTATTATTTTTTAAGCATCTAACCTGAACGCCTGAATGGCCGATAACATTTTTATAATGATAAGTACATTTGCAAAACAATCAGCTGTTTTATAACATTCTATTCTGAATACTTTGAAAAAAAGTATTAATACGATAAAGATTGAGCCTTGACATCGCTTAATATCTACCAATCTTAAGAGCGAATCTCACTCGTACTATACATAAGCCTGTCAGTCATTGGTCACTTATATCATAGCTACATCAAAATTACTTTATATCATGTAAGACTAATAAGCAATCAGCTCCGGAAGCTTGTTCGACTTGAACGGAGGTCTGATATGATGAATAGATCATAAGAAACACACACTCCATTATGTAACACAAGGACAGGTCCTCGAGGTCTCGCGTGGCCAGGTGCATTCAAGCCACAGGTAGAAATGAAAGCGACCCAGTGAAATAGTTTACGTTTTGGATACCAAGCGGGAACGCACGGAGCTGTCGTGTCGGATATCATAAATAGCATCACGATATGTCGTGTCGGAGCAGACGTCGAGCCCGCGGACACGAACCGGACTACCGAGTCGACCGTTGAACCGCTGAGTTCTTCACACTGTCACTCGCGCAATACAGTCCTTCGACTTCACTACGTTGCGGGATGATGTCATGCCATAGGAAATATTACATATTATTTTCATATAATTCAGTATTAGGTTATGTATAAAAAGATAGATAAATATAAAATCTCATAGAGAAGATAGTAAATAATTAATCGATTTGTTATCTAATTGAAAATTCGATGTAAACATTGTACAGGGCGTACTCTTATAAAATATAATATAATGAGTATATTTATAATATGTTACATAGACAGACGAAATTAAAATATAAAATTATTGTCATAGACTACCACAGCGTAACACATGACAGACATCATCTGGGGCGCGGGCAGCGTCGCGCGAATGAGCCGCAACATGTACCAAAGTGGACCCGTACAATTACAATAACCATGCACTCGTGCAGTGGTCGTTACATTAGCTCTACTGTATTTTATTAACTACTATATAATTTGTTGCGACGCGGATCGGTTGGACGACGGCCGCGCTTACGATCCGGCGGGCGGTTCAAAATCGAGTGGTTTGGAGTTGAGCGTCGCGGGCTGCGGGGAGGCGGGCGCGGCCGGCGCTGGCGGCGGGCGGGCGCTAGTGCGGCGCACGCCACCATCACGAGCCCGCGTGGCTGACCGTCTTGCGCTGCAGCACGAGCAGCAGCTCGGCGAAGGAGGGCCGCTCGAGCTCGTCGCGCCGCCAGCACTCGCGCATGATCTCGTACACGTCGCGCGGACAGCCCGGCGACCGCTCTACGCACTCGAAGCACCCGTCGTCCGCTTGCAGGTGCGACAGGTTCTCCAGCACCTGCACAGTACAACACTCATTTGTTGTTCATCAATGTATTATATCTATATACCGGAAATGGCTGAATATAAGCATATCTTTAAGTAATTTATTGTAAACATATATTGTAACCTACATATGTTCATATACCCGATACAAATAATATTCTATGGATAATTAAATAATTCAATAAAAACTTATTATTTGGCGTTCAACAAAAAGTAAACATTGGACTATTGAATTCAAATTATATTATTAATAATATTCTATCCCACTATTTGAATAAAAACAACCTTGGACGACTATAAACAATACCCATTTATTTTAACATATACATACATATCTAAAATTATTTCAAATATATTTCCATATTAACCAGAGTTCCATATTAAACATCTCTTTTACCAAACATGTATATCGTTACAGAACTGATACGCATTTCTATATTCACCATATAATATACGAACATAGCATGTGACGATTCACTTTACAAACAAACGTACCTCGCTGTCGGTGAAATGCTCGTAGGGGCGGCGGCGGCACTGCGCGAATATCTCGTGCAGGGTGACCGCGAACGCCCACACGTCGCTCTTGATTGAGTACTTGCCCACCAGCACCGTCTCCCACGCGGCCCAGCGCAGCGGCAGCGGGATGCGCCCTTCCACGCGGTAGTAGTCGCTCGCGTACATCTCGTTGTCCGTGCCGAAGTCGCTGATCTTGATCATGTAGTTTTTGCCGATCAAGCAGTTCCTGTAACGGAATTTACAATCTGATATCGACGATAATTGAACATTTTTCAAGTCGATCTTAATCTTATCACGCTAATGGAAATAATGTAGTGGAAATATGTAGATTTAATTTGATTTTTGCTGAGGTGGTTTTATGAGCAGTAATAAATTCGGATATAACAATAGAAAAGGGTATTCACTAATTAATTATAAATTTAAATTACTGTTACGTATAGGTACGTAGATTGGCGGTTGGTAACGATGCAATGTACTTGCAGAGGATGACGAATAAAAGATG
>DWDV01002155.1:0-11984 GCA_018245615.1 Mimoniades ocyalus
GAGATCTCCACACACAGTCATCTGATCCCAAAGTAAGTGTCAAGAGAACTTGTGGTATGGTAACCAGACGGCTGATAAACTACATATATACATAGAAATATATACTTGGCGGCTGAAAACCACATTAAGACACTGCTCTACCTATTTAATTAATAAGCATGTCAAGACAGAAAATGATTTATAGCATAGAAGCAAGTACCTACTACTTGAGTTTTAATAGCCCTATTGAAACTTTGTAGGATTCACTATAAGAACTCAGCTGCACCAATGAGCATGGAAAGAAGTGGTATGTTAAACTGCAGGATTACTTATCAACAAGTCATAAGAATCTGTTGTATTGAAACATTAACATAAATAGCAATATTAAACTTTTGTATGACCTCAGACTGGAGTTACCTATGTTGTAGATAAGATTCTGTAAAACTAACTTATAATTGTGATACATTATTATATCATCTGTCTGGGTCACTTATGAGTATGCAGAGACTACCAAATGCCAAATATCTAACTTGTAGACCTGATGTGTTTCACATAATATTCATCACTCACTACATATAGGAGATACATATATCACAAAAAATAGTAACTTACCTATGAAAGTCCGACTTTAAAACTTGATCAGTACGAAAGGTCTCTGTAACATATTTATGGAAGAACGTAGGAAAGGGCAACTCAGAGTCCAAGTCGTAGACAAGGCAGGATTTACTGTCCCACGAGTACAGGAATATAACATGGTAATCCTGAAAAAGAATTGGAGTTTTGCACTAAAATGCAGTTGTTACATTATTTGTGTAGCTAAAAACTACCAAGAATATTAGTTATAAAAATGTTTGCAGGAAATTGAAACATTGTCTAAGTGATGGTGACCACTTACCATCAGGTTGTTCGTATGGTTTTATGCAAAGTTCAATGTTTCAAATAATAGAGACAATGATATAAACTCAGTACACACCCATATTACAAGGCGGTCTTCCTCACGCCCAGCCCTTTGTTTCCACAACGGCACCGTGCGGCACGGATTCGATATGAAAACCACGTAGCATCTGTCCAACTCCTCTGGAACCCTCAAAGACACATCTTCACACAACTTCCACACATTCTCCTCACTATAAAACAATAGACCAGAAACAAAGCAGAGATTAACATCACCGTAAAAGTCATACGTAATGTGATACTTGGTAAGTAAAAATAAACTTGCCAATAACATGACACATATGAGCAATCAGCTTGTTTAGGAAACAAAGGTTTCAGGCCCTTTTCGTTTCTTTTATTATTTTCATTGTTGCCCAGATGCACTTGAGCATTGACCGACATTTTGACACTTATGACATGATTTTTCCGATCCGATTAAGACTGCACATGGCATTTATTGCCATACTTAAAAAAACATTTGAATTAAGTTTCTGAGACTCATATTTTTCTTTTCGTATGCTTAGGGACACGATATCGAATGAAAGTATCGATACTGTCATCGTGAGTAGTATCGAAAAAAAAATCGTACTCGTGTATAACTACCCTAACATAGTATCCCTAACAAAGTAGCGAACCGCAAAATACCGATATTAATCGATATTTTGAGGTATCGTTACTTATAATAGTCAATAAATTTTAGAACAACCGGTATAAGTAAATCTTAATGTTTTGGTTAATTTTTAAAAGAATGAGATGAATACACTATGGAAGTGGAAAAAAGAGAGAGAAAGAGTGTGATGTATTGACAATTTTTATTTACAGCTGTTTTTTCTTATCCGATACTCTGGAACACGGTCAGCATTACTTTGCTGTATTATTTTGTAATATTCTAATGTTTATTAACAATGTAATGTGCAACAACATAGAAAAAACTTTTCAGAAAGTACTGAATAGGTAAAAAGTATCTAATGCAAAGTATCGAAAACAAAAGTATCGACATCGAAAAGAAATGTACTACTAAGTATCGAAACTTTTTCCATGTCCATAGGCATACTAAACAATTTATATATTTATAAGCTGGAAGATTTTAATGCATTCATTTGATACTGGACGTTTTAATTAAAACGTGAAATCAATTTATGGATGTTAATTTATCATTTTCTGACTCATAGGTGATAACATTAAATGCATTACTATTATCAAACAAATTATAACGACTTTAAAAGAGAAAAAAAACCATAATTGTAATCGTCCTAACAAGAATAACGTGAGATTCAAGAAAAATTGCATTGGTTTTGTTTCAGGAAATTTGTACCAAATTAATGTTTTTTTTTTAAATAACTCTTCAAGGGATGTCTTTGTCTAGTCGTGGATAGTAATAGGGTGATGATGATAAGGATTGTTTTTTTTATTCATTTTTATAACACTTTTTTTTTCTGTATTTATGCATCTGTGACTTTGTGGTCAAATAGTGTATTATCTATGATTTGACATGTTGGCCGTCGGCCAGAAAAAAACAGACAGTCTTGCCAACTTGGAGTTTTACCCCTAAATTTAGGGAAAAAATAATTGCATAGGGGTCTTTTTAGGGGGACAAAATATTTGGAGTTTTTTTTAGGGTTTTATTAAATTGTTCTCGAAAGTTGAATCAAATATGTTTTGCTGTTTCCCAAAAATTTTTGAAGATTACTTCTTGTGGGAGGGAAAATCGCTTCGTTACGTAAGGCTATACGCTCTTCAGAAAATTAATCGGACTAAAAAATTATTATGCTAATTTAAGGACAGATTTTGTAAGCATTAAAAATTTTTGTTTTTCCATGTTACTGTATCTACCTACCATATTACTCTAACTACTTTAATAAACAATTACTTCAAAACCTACAAGTAAAATAGAAATCTCTATATCCGACCGAGTTTATAAAATATATCATTATAATGTTTAAATGACAATTTTGGGGGTTTCATGTCGAAATTTAGGGGTTTTTGGACGTTTTGACATTATTTTTGGGGGAATTTTTTTTGTTGGTGACACTGAAAACACAGTTTTGTTTTGTTGTAATGTAATGTAAATGTAGTGTAGAACTAGAGTGGTATTGCCTGTCTGTGACATAGTGATTTGATTACTCATTATCTTTAGTTGTTTCCAAATTTATTTTGTATTGGTGAGGAGGGCGGTGCGTTGTTCCAGGTTTCGGCCGGATTAGCGTATCGTCCATTTGTTCAAACTTGACGCAATTTTTTTTCAATTTAACCTTGTTTGTTTGGCATCCGAATATAAAAGCCACGATGACCCGTAAGTATTATTCGCTTATTATTAGAACGAAATTTGCGCAACTACAGTGGTGATTTAAACTGCCTATGCTATTAAATTACAGTATATCAGAGGCTACTTATGAAGTTATATAACAGAATTTAGTTATAATGTAGAGTATTTTAGAATATCTTGATTTATATGTCAATATTAAGAGCCACCTCAATAAATGACGTCTTATTTATTAAGTGAATTTCAATTTCGCTACAAATTTTAGTAGCTGTTTGTTTATTTACTTATTGTGTAATTGTATATTTAATAATGATATAAATGATTGTGATACGAATATAGCTCAGTTTGAAAGCTTATTGCTTAAACCACAACTGATTACTATATCATCGATTCTATTTAGTAGGATCAGATGGCTGTGTGTGGATTGCCTCATAATTTCTTATTCTTCCCAATTACTAAATTTTCACATGGCACATTATCATGTAAACAAAATTTTGAATCCATTTTCAGCTATCTCGACATGATAGTTTTTAAACTTTTGGTTATTTATATCATGACACTGGTAAATTCCTATGATGGCATGAGCTACATTCTGTATTTCAAGAAGAGGCCCTTGTGCATGTCAATGTTATGCAAATTATATTACAGTGGAACCTCGAAAGTCGATAACCTCCATAACTTGAAAAAATGTTCTGTTCTCTTCCCTTCAAGCCCTAAAACCTCCATTACTCGAAATCTCAAACCTTTATAAGTTGAAATAATCAGCGAGTCCCTTCAAGCCATTTCGGTACATATTTTCCCTCTATAACTCGAAATATTAAATTGGACCTTTGTGTCTTGAACATAGCATTGTTTAATTTTACAACCTTTACAACTCAACTGACTTTTAGAATTTGTCGACATTGTAAGTACACCATTGTTTGTTAGAAAACAATCTCGGAGTATACAATAAATAGGATTACCATTGAAGGAGTTTATGACTCACATTAACACATGCTTGCATTTTTATTTTTATATTGTGAGGATATTTTGAAATAATAATTTTGTTGATTAATATAATAAATTAAAATATATTTGTTATCTTTGTAACTTGAATTTTTGTTTATTTCATCACTTTAACTCAAAATTAGTAAGAATGAATCTCAACCTCTATGTCGAATCAAAATCCGCCTAAGTCGAAAACCTCTATTTTTTAGTGTCTCTCTTGAAGTTCGACTTATTATGTTCTACTGTATCTGTTCTACGAGGTTCTACTGTATTATGATTTTTTCTAAACTTTTTTTCAGGAGGCAATCAGAGAGACCTGGCCCGAGCAAAGAACCAGAAAAAGCAGCAGGAACAGCAGAAGAAGAAGAATGCCAGTGAAAAGACTGGCTTGTCTCTCACTGAAAGAAAGCACAGGTTAGGAATCTACAGTCAAGATTATCAGAAATTACTCTGTACTTTATTAGTCTGATATCAATAACTTTACTAATAGTTCGAGTGACCAACAAGTCTGACATTGATTATAGTTTGATTTATTTTGCACTTGGAATATATCTTGCATAAAAATACTATGTTTTTTTAAATGTATCTAAGGCTTCATACTGATCACGAGTCATAAAGGAATTTACAAACTACATCAATTGTATGTGACGGTTATTAATTCACATAGTTATAATAAATACATGTGTAGGACATTTTGTTGTATGTTAGATGGTGATGTCATATGTGTTAATTTTGCCTGCAAGTGAAATGGTAATGTCACAAATTTGAAATTACATCCAATTTCGATTTCTAAATTTTGGTCACTAATGTTTACCTAGACATTACTTACTAATGAAATATTTATATTAATATTGATATGTTGAGTAAAATAGTATGCAGAAAGAGTCCAACTTTTTAAATTTTATACATATCTACAGGTTGTATGATAACAAGAAACTTTAGGCTTATTATTAAAAGCACATGAAGTTCTATACTTACAGAGTATATGTATATAGAAATTGCTTGATGGATTTTATAAAGATTATGTTAATCTTCATTCTAGAGATGCAGAGCTAATGAGAGAGAAACAAAAAAAGAAGGAGGAACAATCATCATCCAGCAACCAAAAGCAAGCAGTAAACTAATAAAGGACCAAGCGATGAGGACTTACCATTAATTAATGCAAAAAATGTTTACTATTGTGTTTGCAGGGTTTAAAATTCAAGTGATATATATAAGCAAGCTTGTACAAGTCATTTAATCAAACCCTAAATGGTTAATATTACCATAATAAATACTGAATATTATAATAGTTTCATTATTGAGTAGGTCATTGTAATGTGTGGTTACTGAGTACTACCCAATAAGTCTGAACTGAATAGCTACATTTAACCAAGTGTACTGGATAAATAAGAAATAGCATTTAAAAGTCTTGGTTGAACTGATTAGGATTTATATGTATTGCAAAATCTCCCATGTAATTTTATACAATAAAATGAATTAAAATAATGACTGTTTTTACTTAGTATTGAATTTCTGTCAGCCATCTTACAATCTGCCATATTGCAAAATATTGTGTCCATGTGTCCTCATACAACCTTGGTTTTGAAATACTGTATGTGTGTTGTGAAAATTAGATTTCATCTTATTTATTCATGGTTTACAAATTAGTATATTAAAAAAACAATCTCAAAATAGGCCAACTGCATATATTAGTAACCAGATGGCTTATGAACTACACATACATTTATAAATATATACTTAGACCTTGTCGAGAAGGGGCGAATTCGCCGCGAAACGTTTCGCGCGAATTCATTCGCGCGTTACAACAGGGTGTCTATTTTCTATGGACTTGCGCGCAATACGCGCGAGTCGAGAGTCTGACGTAGTGCACGCGATTTACGCGCGTATTTTGAATTCGCGCGATGCTTGTGGACGCGATGTATTGGCGCCTAGTATCTCGCTAACGCGCGAATGAATTCGCGCGAAGCGTTTCGCGGCGAATTCGCCCCTTCTAGACAAGGTCTTAGTAAACACGCTCGAGCGTTTTTTAATGCGGGAGTGGCACAATGTATTTTTATGTAATGAATGGCGGCTAATGAATGGCAAGTTGTCGTCTTGGAGGAACCGCCATCGTCTTTTACTGCGAGTTCCTGCCAAAGTAATACTTTCACATTCGCAATAAAAACAAAAAATTGACATTCTACAGCGACTCACCGAAAATAAACTTATCTATTATCGTCTTCCTTTGTATGTAATTGAGCTATGTTCGGATGACCTGTTCGGCTGTTTGTCTCAGTCTTTTGCATTACCTTTTGCATTACCATTACATTTTGCATAAGGAGTAAAAGGAATAAACAAATGTAAAAAAAATTAAAAGAAGTAAATAGGTTTCTGAATAGGTATTGTATTATAATATATCGTATCGTAGGTATCATAAATGTATCGAATTATATGTAAATCGTAGCTTTGTCTGTCATGAAAAAATCGCGTATGAGCCTTTTGCCTTCTTTTAAATTTTAACGAACGCGCACGTCAAATCAAATAGAAATCAAAGGTGGAACGACTCAGTAAGGAAGCACGCAGACTCAGGTACGTGCAGAGCAATATAACCTAGCTGTTATGGCTTATCTATGAATTAGCCGAACCTTTCTCCTATAACCACTCGTTCTGGCTCTTGGTTGCAGTCAGTCCCAGTGTAGGGTCCCAGTCGGCACCGCGGATGTTACATTTTATGGTGCCGAAACCCGGGAAATGATAAGATAGATAAGCATTTTTATGACATGAAGTTAAAAACATTTTAACTGGAGTACTCGTGGGCTAACAATGCTTTTTAATATTATACGTACTTGCAAAAACAGAGGTATGTACGTACCTGTGGACCTATAGACTTATACGTAGGTACACAGAGGAGATTGGGAGACTGTTGGACAAGTTTACTGCACGTTGGCGAGTTTGCAATCAACTTGTTTTTGTTTGGCACGGCCGTCGATGGCACGTGGAGGGTCCGTCGCGGCCGCTTTAGGGCTAATCAATCAAAGAGCCCGAATCAACTTTCAATCCAAGAGAAGAGAGTCCGTGCAAATTGAATACCGGTGGCTCGGCGTTATTATTTAAAAGCGATTAGCGCACCAGCGTGCAGCGCGGCGAGGCGATCACAAGAAAAACAATTTGTACTCTACTGCTCCTCGTGCAGTACTACCACGTTTCTGAAATATATCTTTCTATGAAAACTTAGGCCTTCGAACGGTACTCATCTGTCGAAAGAAATGATGTTGGTGCGTCGCTATGAAACGTCACATTTTTGCTACATAAACTGATTTAAACCGACCACTAAACAACTAGGCTCCCTATTCATTGCCGTGGTGATGTATGTTAGTATGAGTGCCCTCATATAACTGTGCATGTCCATATTCTTTATTTTTTTCTGTGTGTAAGTAAGTAAGTAAAAGTCCATCATCATCGGTGGCCCGCTCCCGTCCACCGCTGGACGCAGGCCTCGCCAACAACACGCCACGATCTCGAACTGGAACTCCCGGTCTCTAGTTACTACCGGGCACTTCGCGTATATCGTTACTGCACCTGGTTGAAAACAATAATGTAAAAGTGCATAATTTATGAATATACTTTATATGTACAAAAATATAAGTTTAATGAGCGGGACAGCGTCATAGAATATGTAGTGTTGTAATATGTGTATCGTATCGTAGTAATGGTACGCTCTGCAAAAATAAAAGAAAATAAGTGCCGTGACGAGTGAGTGCGCGTCACGGAGCACGCGACGGCACTGCGACGGGACCGTGACGGGACCGTGACGGGACCGCGGCGGGACAGCGGCGGACCGGCATGGACGCTAGTTGAGGGAAGGAAGCTAGATGTACGTAAAAAGCCGGTATGTTGCTTGAAGTTTCTGTGAGTGCAGGTGGAATATGAAATATTCACGCGCTAAAGGTGAGGTTTGGGGGAGCGGTAATTTAAATAAATATTATTTCACCGCACATTATGTATGAGTGCTCAACCCTTACTTAAACCCTATGAGAGAGCGTGTAGTATGGAAAAATGTTCGCTCCGTTTAAGTTCGAGTGCAGCGCGGTTGTGCCCGACCTATTGCATCACATTCATGTTAGTGAGGAGCGTGTAGTGTGTAGTGAGTAGCGAGCAGTGATGCTGGAAGGTTTCAATTCTCAACAGTTCGTCGATACTGTGACTTCGCCTCTGAAATAAAGCTCTAATATCCCAGAGCCAAATCCAAGAGCCCTAGTATCGCTCATTTTCACAAATGATGTATGAGTAAATCTGTAAACGATTCATGATATCAATTCAATACTTGCACAATGATGTCTTCCATATCATCTTGTAGAAATGCGTCAGTTGTTCTTCCCATGCTGCTTTTACAAAAAACGTTCTGATAAAGGTGGCGCCGCCTCTACAAGCAGCCTCCTGCTACAGAAAGCCGTAGCGGACCCGCTCCGACCACCTACTGATACATACCTACATCTAGTCCTAAAGAAGTATTTGTTTCGCCGTAATGACAACTTAATAACCCCTTTGTAATTTTCCAGCCTTAAAAACTATTATAACTGTACAATTAATAATTAATAAGTATTTATAGGTTACTTTAAAAAATTTCAAATAGGTATATCTTGTATAAACTGGGTCTTATTACAATGAACTAATGTACTAATTTAGAACATAGAAATGAAACTTGTTTAAATGCTGAATAAGTTATAAGAATTATTATTGTTTCATTAGTTTTAAGTAGTAATGGTAACTGTTAATTAGTAAGGTCGCATTACAGTACTTACAGTGGCTTGCAAGCAACCGCGCTACACGGAGCGCACGTGCCGTTCGCCCTCTGGCGTCCGCTGCACTACGAGGAACTGCAGCCAAAGTTCGCTTGGAGAGAGATGTTGTACGAGTGGCGACGAGTACATTGCACGTTACACGGGCCGGTCACTCGCGTTCAAACCATCGATAAACTTTTATTTTCAAATAATTATGACATCGCGCTGTAGCAAGTTCTGCAATAAATATCGTTTGTAGAGTCACTTCTTACAAAGATTGAAATGTACATGGGTGAATACTGTATTTCATTTCTTGCATATTTTAATGTGTTGATAATAAATAAGATTTCCTGTATTCTTTTTTAAAGGGATATGAGTATTTGAAAAAAGAATGCAACAGACCTTCTTTAGTTTGAACCACACGCCCGATTACTGTCTATGCAGTAATCGGGCGCGTAGTTTAAAAACTAGTTGTTTTTGTTTACGATATAAAGGGTAATAAGATTTTGCATATTACATGCACGGAACGAAATATACACCCGCATAATATAATAAAGAAATAATGCACTATTATTAAACCAATAGGAAGGTCCAACTACGCTAAACGAATGCTTAACCTAATGCCTAATGCTAACGTAACGTAATACTATTATTAGCCACTCGGCGGAGAGCGACTCTGATGCCCGCTACGACTACGTGACGCGCCCTCCAGCATTCCGCCCTAAAACAATGACATTTCGATTTCTTTCTCTATCTTCTGTCTAAGTGCTAAGATTTAGCAACCCAAGGACCAACAAAGACAGTATGTACATACATAGAAATATTATTTTAAAACGTAAAATCATGCCTGTAATTCCTGAACAGGTATGCAGAGGCGTGTAGTACACTCCTACATCATACGCCCCATCATGGAATACGTCGTGAATCTATGGCCATACACCATACACAAATTAAGACTGCGAGCTATTATTAGGAATTTCAACTTCAAAAAAACCGATAGCACGCGGTCCGGGGATCGAATCCAGGTCTTCTTGACTAGTAGTCGCGCTTGCAACCAGGCAATCAACGAAGCAGTCGTTTTAAGTATAAGGTCAGCAATAAAAATAAATAAATTGGCTGCCTCGTTGGTCGTGTTGGTTGAAAGCGCCACTTCTGATCGAGAGGTCCTGCGTTCAAATCTCGGGCCGGACACCATGTAAATTTTTTTAATTTAGTTTTTCTCATTCTCAGAGATATCTTTAGTTATTATTTTTTATTTGCTGTAAGTATATCATGCTGTAAAAATGCGATTATTGTTATATGATGGCCATGTCGGCATTATCCGATCATATCTTCACTTACGTGAGGAGAAACTTCCTCCATTAACAATATAGTGTAGAAAAAAAGTACCGAAGAAAATTGGAGCCCCACATGGATTATACATATATTACACATGCAGGTAAAATATATGAGTGTAGGCAGGGCGGCTCGCGCTTACCGCTCTAGTCTAATGTATGTATTATGTTTATGTAATAAACCAAAAGGTTATGAGAGCTATTTAATTTTTATTCTAGTCACAATAAATGTCATTTGCGTACTATTTGATACCATAAATAACCAATAAAAATTCACGTGGCATCTCGCATAGAGATAATTAAATATCGGGATGTCCGTATACCTACTGCTGCATCAACAAAAAAATTACTCTTTTCTAAAATTTCTTATTTAGTCAAAAATTGTACCTAAGCGGACTATCTACCGAATCCTCAACTTAATCTTACATTGTATAATTTTTTGGTATATTATGTTGCAAGGACTGTCTAATCTGTGCTAATGTATGTAATGAATTACAAAGAAGAAACCACCCTTGGAACGCCATTACAAGGTGCCATTATTGACACCTGCGGCTGCCGTCCCATTAAAAAGAGTATAAATTTCGCGAAATGACCGGAGCGCTCTGAGAGACGTCAGTTGCACGACTGTCTGGAGATGTAGCGGTCATTTCTGGCGCTGGTTTCTGACCAGCCCCTCACCTCCTTAATGAAGTTACTGTAAAATATCTCCCTAATAGACCCTTTTGGCAGGCTGCAGGAATACGTCTCTTTGCTGGTGCCGAGTCTCTGTCCGTAATTGGGAGAGATCCCAGAAACAATCTACCCGGCTCCTTTAACAACAATTGAACAATGACCGAGTTCATCTTTGGTGCAAGCTACTAAATTAGTAGGAAGGTTTTATTGGAACTTATTAATCCGATATTGATCAGGTGGCATTTTTTGAATCCAGAGATTATCAGAGTACACTCCCGACTTGCCTTGATTGTAGAAATATATTCCTGGCAGCGAAGTTTTATGTAATTTAATGAACATGACACTCGATATAAATACTCTACGTATATACATTAATTGGTTGTTTTGGCACAACATTTCCAAAATCGTGTTCTAAATGCGGACTGCTCCAAGATGTCGTCGGTGCGGCGCCGCGACCAGAGTCAGGCGTGCTTGCGAGTGTGACGACTCTTAAACTGTTACGGAACTGTAGGTAACTCTAATTAAAAAGTGGTAGTTTTTTCATTATGATGCTTTATTTACGTAACTCAACGCGTAAGATGCTACAATGGATGAACTTACTGTTTGGTTCATGCTCTATCTGTGCAACCGGGCGGATGGGAAAGAGGACACACCACAACAGTAATAAGTAAAACAATAAAATTTTCCGAAAAGAAACGGGCCTGATATCATGATAAAAACGTAACATCACGCCTGTAATCCCCGAAGAGGTAGGCAGAGGAGTGTAATACACTAACACGTTTCTCCAGTTACGTTTACGTCCCACATTGGAATAGAGGTAAGAAGATTGCCACTCACCGGGCACATACATAATATAATATGATAAAATGAGTAATATGTATTTAGGTTGCATTTAACTACTGCCTCGTTGGTCGCGTTGGTTGCAAGTGCGACTGCCGAACGGGAGGTCCTGGGTTCGATTCCTGGGTCGGGCACTACTAAATTTTCGAATTTAAATTCTAGTAGTGGCTCGGAGTCTGGATATGTGCCCGGTATACGGCAATAGGCTCACCA
>DWDV01002156.1:0-11983 GCA_018245615.1 Mimoniades ocyalus
CTGGGAATTGAACCTAAGACCTCTCGATCGGCAGTCGTACTTGCAACCATCACGACTAAAGAGACAGTCATTATATTTAATTTTATCATGTTTAATATAATATTTTATCATATTTAATTAAACTTACCTAGCGCTATTATTTATTTTAAATTGTTGTAATAGACAAATAAAAAAATAGAAAAATAACATGAAGTAGAGAACGGTACGAAAAATGCATTAAAAATTTAGAACACATTTTTACTGTTTAAAAAAGCCTTAATTATCTCTGAACAGATAATACTAAATACCTTTTAAAATCACTAAATTTTAAGTTTTGGTGGACTAGGACGTTAAGAATGTGGTAAAAAATTTAGAAGCATAGTATATAACTAAATAATTTGGATTGGAGGATTATACGATAAACATGCTTACTACTCTAATCGTATTCGAAACTGAGGGTAGATTTAACTGGATGCCCTTAATTGATCACCACAACAGCCTACACCACAACATTAAGAACACCTCGTTATAGAGCCTTTGTGAAAAATAAACAACTAATTAAATTCGGAACAGCTTGTTACCCTTCACTACTCTCAAACAGCTACGTACAGAGCACATACTGAAAATTCCACTGCTCTGAACGATGGAACTCTCCAATACTCATTAAACTGTGTTTATTCGCGCCCTGACCGCCGGCCCCCTTGCTCCGTCAACCATAGTTTAAATACACCTAGCTGTCATTCGCCTTTATTAAAAAACAGTTATCGCCCGCTACAGCCAGCTCGATATTTATTGGAGGATAGTTCCGTGACGCGGAAATTTGCGCCAACCCTATATGTAAATCTTTTTCAATTTTGGCTTCCAATAAAAATCTAACAGACGCCCGAAACTGTCTGTGTCGAAAAATATATTACACACATATTTGTCGTACGAATTATTATATAAAAATACTAAAATCTGACGAAAATACGACAAAATATGTACATTATTAACAAAAAATATCCCTGTACACCATACCAATGTATATCATATTATCAAGGCTTATCATATATGAAATAATGGGCAAGGCGTATTGTACTCTTAAATTATTCATAAAACCGGCAAGAACTCCTTGACGTGCAGAATAAAGACTGTGTATCCATTAACACCCTTCTCTCTCCTTAACTGATCAATTTTGCCATCATGGTAAAAGTATTAGTCAAAAAGCCTAACGTACTTACTCGTATATAGACCCGTAAAATTTTAATCTATCAAAATATACCGGCAATATTTTTATAAAACAAAACCCCCGATAAACCTGTTTAATACCTTAATTAATTGTTATAAGTAAGTAAGTAGAATCCAAGCCTAGAATTAAAAGCGCCATTAATAAACAGATTACCTCTAACTTAGCGATGTATTAAAATTGAATAATCTAACTGGCGATAAGGTCCTTGTTGTATTCGGGAATATTTATAAAGCGAGAAAAATGATCATTTAAATTTTATTTACGCACTCTTAGGGATTATAGTGTTATTTGTCATCCCACCGTTGGGCATGGTTCTTTTACAGTTCTTAGAGAGTGTTTCACTGCATTGCCACGTTATTATGTATTAGACAGTGTATGATTTAAACTTTTTAAAAATAATTATTGCGATGGCTGGCTGGTAGATCGTGGTATGGCACCGAGTGCCTAGGCACGGCTACATCCAATGACCGCCTACGGGCAGCAGCATAAGTTGTTTGAAAAGCCGTGCGCTGAAATCCCCAGGCCACATGCTCAGCGCGGGTATTATGGGCGAAAATCCTTCTGGGGAGACCTATTTTTCAGAACCATCAGGCGTTAAAAATTATAGTAAAAGTAATAAAGTTGATATATGAACAGGAATATTGTTAAGACAAAAAATGCCGTAACACAGGCAGTGGCCGCCGGAAAAACGTTAAAAATTATCATCATAATCATTAATGACATCATTAACTCTTATTATTTTCCTTTGAATTAATTGTAGAAATAATTAATTAACACTAATTTAATTCTATACCCAATGCTGTTAAATCGCCTGCTATCGAGCAAGTACATGAAGAAACTTCTCTCATTAAGTGAATCTGGTTTTATATTACTTGAAACTGCATATTTTTGTTACGAAGTTGGTACACTGTAGAACAACTACCATGCAAATGTAACTAACTAAACCCAATTAGTGAATTACAATCAGACTCTCATAAAGGAATTTATTAAAAGATAAATAATTATAAATGTTGGTATTGAGTAACTTAGCAATAATGTAATAATAATAATATATTAAAATGAATTTACATATTGTTGGGTGATCACAAATTAGGCAGAGCCTGCGCTGTGGTGACCAGACAGCTAATAAATTACTTGTAAATTTCTAAATGCATTCTTAGGTAGTTAATCTACATCTAAATGTATATACCATTATTCATTGTGGGTGGAAATCGAAGCAACTGATTAAAAATCATTAGTTTGGAGTTTTTGAGAAGAAGTTTTCAGTAGTAAGTTAAAAAGAAATTAACAGCAAGAAGACACTATATACATGTTGAGTAGAATATTTGAAATGCAAGGTACTACGTACGGAACGTCTTGGCTAGCGATACTGTATAATATATATTATGTATGTTCTTATTTTATTTAAGATAAGAATAACATAAGAACATACATAATATGTATGAAGAGAGTGATGAATGTGGACGAAGCACGACAGGTTTGTAAGAATAGAGATATTTAGCACTCTGTGCTCTCTGCCTACCCCGCAAGGGACCTGGCGTGAAGATATATATGTAAGTTTAACTTTCCTTGCTAAGTATGTCTTTAAAAATTACATTCATCCTTTATGCCGCAAATAAATTTGTTAGTATCTTACAGTGGTACTTTGTTATACGTAATACTCTGAAATGTGAGACACTCGGTCAGGAGACTCGTCCAGTAGTTTCTAAACTGCCTACTACTGTAACCGGAAAACGACTTCCAGACATTTTGCGGTTTATTCCGGAGGCAGAGTTGAGCTACAAATACTCAGCATATTCTGGAACGTTCTAGATTTCCTGCCGGAAAACAGCTGCATTCTCAAGCGAGTGCCCTCTTTGAAGATATAACATAATAAATGTAACTATTTCTTTTTGAGGGAAATGAAAGATCTGGAAAAGAAATAGAAATAATATGAGAACAAACGAAAACATATCAAATTGGAAAAAAAGTTAAATATCACTTCATAAATCTGAAAGAACGGCTGCTTCATAAGATGTCATGATTACTATACTCATCCGCCTCATTCGCATCATAAAGGAAAATATACCGCAACCGTCGCCCATAAACCATTGACCGAGTTAACAGGGCGGTAGTTAGCGAAACAAGATCCATTATTCGAATTCGATCACAAACGACCTAAGGACTTCTTGTAACGGGAAATTAATGTCTGAAATTTTTTTTAATTTAATTTCGCTCGTATGTAATAAAGGGGTACTTAAGAGAATCATTACGCTTGCTTTTTGAATGATGGTGAGTATACTTTACATAATTAATAACATTCAAAACGTTCAGAGTTCAATGGCCTGAAAGTACAGTTCACCGAAAAAACTGTAAATTTGCATAATGAAATATAACCGTTCCGAACGTATGACGGTAATGCATAGATTTTTCATGTTCGAGATAAAGTTATAGGAATATTATCAATTTAAATGACTTGCTCCACATCTATAGTGTAAGAAATATATAGAACAAAACACAAAAAATAAGATGTTATGAAACATAAATTTTGGAGAAAAAACATACGGTATAAATATTTAAGTCAATTTAACCACACAGATCCAAAATTTCAGTTCCGAAATAGTTAACACAGTCTACGAGTGCGAATCATGTCAGTAATAATTATTGCGTGGAATATGAAATTAGTACTTATGTCCAGCTGTGAGCTAAGACAGGCTAACGAATATTAAAACGAATTTAACAATAACACTACTGGCGGACAACCATGGATTATTTTAAAAGAAAAGATTAATTTTCATGGTGCAATAATGTTATAATAGTTGGCAGAAGTAAAATAGAAAATATACAGATTTAAAGAAATATTACTGCACTTTGTAAATGAAAGCCGTAATTATTTGATGCCAATGCTTGAAATATGAAGTTTGAATATTCCGAATGCTGAGAGACGCAGCTTCATACGCTTGAATAGTCGCATAAATGGGACACTAATTGGCGTGGTTTAATTAGTCCCTGAAAAATGATGTAAAAGAAAGAAATTTAAACTGTTATTTTTTTACAAAAGAAGGTGGTGCAACAGCTAGGAATATTTAATTTATATGATCTATGGGGTAGTTGCGTTATTATTTAGGGTAACTATAATTTATAGTATTTAAAAATGTCTTTTGCTTGGTGATTTCTTTAAGGCATTATCTGCTACAGTACGGGTTATATACAGTTTTAACGAATATACTCGTAGCAGGTGAGCCGAACGAATAATTCACTCAGGAATAGAGGGGACATCTTCGCCAAGGAGGACGGTGTGTGGTACTCTGTTGCAATACGGTATCAGTATTATTTCGTCGTCAAAGAAATAGATTCTTGTCCTACGGCGCTGTAACTTATTATGTTCATCGTCAAATCATTTGGAATGATTTAGATGGTATTTGCCTGAGTCGAAGTAGTTTTACGCATGTTGCTAATTGCCATGTTGGTCGTGTTGGTTGCAAGCGCGACTGTCGATCGGGAGGTCCTGGACTCAATACCCGGATCGGGCATTATTGGATTTTTGTAACTAACCTTTTTGAGTAGTGGCCCGGAGTCTGGATTTATGCCCGATGTATAGCAATAGGCTTACCACCTATGCCATAGTGGGACAAAACGTAACTAAACTCGTTCGTTCTACACTCTGCCTACCTCTTCAGGGATTTGAGTGAGTTAAACGAGTGAACTCCCCAGTTGCTGGAGATTTACTCAGCTTGCGAAGTGAGTCCGCATTCGGGTTTTTCATCTTATCACTGGACACAGGCCTTTTTCTGAAACTAAAGCAGGAATGAAATTTACCCCACTACGATGTTTACTATAGAGATCTTCCTGCTTACCCAGTATGTCCGTAGATGATTGACTATTGAATACAAACTGGATGCCCTTGAAGAGAGTTAGTGACTGTTACACAATGATAACTAATGGGATCTGCTTAATCCTCTGAAAGGCCGAAATGTTGCTGAAATTTGGTTACTGTCGATTACCAATGCCCAACATATTAAAACTCCATATCTGCACTATCTCCAGCTCATAGAGATAATAAAAATGTAGATATTTGTTTTTACTGAATTCGTATTTAATGAAAATCATGTTATGTTATGTAAATATAGTAATAATAATAATAATAACAATTTAGAAAATGGCTGGCGTGCGACAACATTTTACTGATCTCGCCCAACCAAGCACAAACTGTAAGGAACGTGTTTTGTTTTCGAAAACAATACAATAACATTGTTTTCTAAGAAAAATCTTTTGTTATCTGTCGTTCGAACATAATTAGGAGGGTTGAAATCAACTCGTTTCCATGCACCATAACATACGTCATCAGCGAGTTGTGTCGTTGAACTCGCGTCGAGTATGCTTCCTCATGTGATGTTTAAAGTTATGAAGCTTGTTTTACGAATTTATTACTCTGGCATATTATACTGGTAAATAATTATTAATTTAAATCAATAAAGTAAAAACTGGATTAGAAGAATCCGGGACATGATTAGAATCTTTAAAATAATGTAATGTAGGTACATGAATTTACCATTTATTTAATAGCATAAGTGTTAATTTAAATATCTTAAATGTTTATGTTGTTCATGTAGACATGTTTTTTTATATGACACAATTTTCAGATTTTATAACAAATTTGTTATTTAAGTTACAAAAAATACACCGTAACAAAAGAGAAAACAATGACGACTGCTAAATGATTATAAATATACGTATATTTTTAATTTGTTATTATTGTAACATAATACTGTTGTAAATATTTATATCAATACCCACTTTCTATTTCTAATTAAGATTTAGGCATTTCAAAGCATTAGTTTCTTATTATATTGTTAAATATAATAGGAAACCGATGCTCAATAGTCAGTTTCCTATTAATAAATAGAAATACCTATATAAACAAATAGAAAGATCAATGCAGTATCGTAGACACAATTGATTAGATCGATGATCGAATCTGTCAATAAATTACACATTTAACGTAACATCACGGCTGTAATCCCCGAAGAGGTTGACAGAGGAATGTAGAACACTTCCACGTTTCACCAGTTACGTTTACGTCTCACTATGGAATAGGTGGTGAGCCGATTGCCATACACCGGACACATATCCAGACTCCGAGCCACTACTAGAAAAACTAAATTAGAAAAATTTAGTAGTGTCCGACCCGGGAATTGAACCCAGGACCTCTCAATCGGCAGTCGCACTCGCAAACAACACGACTAATGATGCAGTCAAAAATTATACGTTAAGAAATAAATATTTGTGATCATCAGCATCAATTCTTTTATCATTTCACTGCTGCACAAGGGTCTCCTCTCATAACAGTACTGGGGCCCCAGTCTGCACACAGCACAGGTTTTAGAAAATATCATAGAAAACTCTAAGGAGAACAGGTTTCTCGAAAGAGTTTTCGCGAGCGATATTTTATATTAAAACGCACATTTTATTTTTAAAGCTGAGCGCCAGAATATCAAAAAGCCTTATATAGTGGGAGCATGAATTATAAGCGACGAGTCTATCACTTTATTCTAATCATTGCTTCAGGAATACCAACACTACAATTATACCGTTATAACATGATGAAAACTTTTGTCCTTGAATATGAAATATATTATATAGGTATTATATATTATATAGGTAATGCAAATATATTATATAGGTACTAATTGAATCCACGGAAACCCAAGCCAAAGTCATATGCCCCCAGTATACACTGCTGTACAACAGACGAAGCTCTGACGATCTTAAATGCCCTGGCCGTAAGAGACACGCAATCGTGAGCACTGAGAGAAAATGTACTCTGCGAAACTTAACCGCAAACTCAACGTGGGGAATATGGACAAAAACTTCCTGGCGAAGCTTCCAGCATTGGACTAAGACAAGTTGATGATGTAATGTTATGTAACAGTATTGGACAAGCGTTACCATAGTGGTCATTCTATCTTAGTCATCAGACTAGTAACGTCCTTAACAAATAACTTATCCGTAGAGGACCTTCAGCACAATCTGAGATTTATTGCCACTGTTCGTTGGTAAACATTAAAATGAACACCAAACGCCCATCTTTATACTTCACTATTTATCTTTAAGCTTCAAGATTACGACAGAAAAATAATTTGTAAAGAAACTTGACCGTCGAAAATTTATATGAACACATTTTATATCGATAAACTAAAATATCTAATCAATTACAGCTGTAATTTAAATTGCCTACTGTCACGTATTTTCTTGCTGGAGAAACATGAAAATTATCATACCAATCTCATTTCGGAGGCTTTCACTTCTTTTAATGATCCAAAAATATTATCATTAGCCAATCCCAAACTATCCTTACTTAGCATTAAAGTTCTGTTTTAAAGCCATATTGCCATATTCCGCGCATAAATACAGGCTAAGCCACCTCTAGCAATTTTGTACCAGGAATTCTAAGTAATAGAAATCCAACACTATCCGACCCGGAATCGAACTCAGGATCTTTCAATTAACAGTCCTTCGTATTTACTCGGCCCACGATGAAGTCACAGTTAATATATTTATTTCGTAAAAAATAACAGGAAACGAAAATAATTATAAGCCAAAAATACAATACAGTATAAGTCGAGTAATAGATTTACGAGTACGTTCGTACGTAAAAAATAACAGGAATCGAAAATAATTATAAGCCAAAAATACAATATAGTACGTATAAGTCGAGTAATAGATGTACGAGTTCGTACGTAAAAAATAACAGGAATCGAAAATAATTATAAGCCAAAAATACAATATAGTATAAGTCGAGTAATAAATTTACGAGTACGTTGGATGAAACAGTGCCGAAAAAAGTCCACAGATAAGTTTATACAGTTAATCAGTAATCCAGTTAACAAGAAATAACTTGAAAAGTCTTAACCGATTGAGCAAAAACATACCGCCGAAAATTATGTAGCTTCCCTCTCTATCTTTTCCCGTTTAACCGCATCACGTTCCGGGGGATTCTTTTTGGAAAGTTGGTCGGTGGCCAATTAAGCCAGCAGGCGCCGACGTCCGCCTTTCTTCCGGTCTTTCGCGACCGCTAAATCGTTCTCCCAAGCTGTATGTAGGCATTAACTAGCGATCTCCTATGGGGATCTATTTTTATTCCTTTCTCAATTTTTCAGCCCTACTTTTGTCCAAAATCCGAAGCAAATTTTGCTTTTAACTCGATTAAAATCTTGCTACCATTTTTCGTTAGGACTTTTATTACTATTGTATTCTCATTTATTTTCATTCTCTGTGCACTTCTTGTGAATTTGAAACTGAATAAATATAAACAAATATTTTGTACGAACTTATCACAATTACCGATAAATTAAACAATTTAATCGCGCAAAACGTTATCGCCTTACGTAAATAAAATTCCCTCCCTTCCTCAAACTGAAGTCAATTAAAGGGTCAACGGTGTATCTGAACAGATAAAGGCAGACTTATTTACACAGTAAATTAAAAAAAACATATTGAGATCGCGTAACAAAGTAGGAATAAATGTCGCGATACAGCCGATACGGTAATCGAGCCAGACTCGTTTGCATGCGGTCACCACTTATGGCTTATATTCGGCTAAAATTAAACAACACATTGTCGTTGAAACTTTATGGCACTTTCATGAAAACGAGGTCGTTGCACTCAAATGCCCGTAAAGCTCGCCGAGAGTTCCTTAATTTACAGCCCGTTAATATAGTAAAAACTTCTGCTGAATAATAATAGGGGGTCCTATTTGGCAAGGAAATGTATCGCTATGCTCGTAAGTTATCTGGGTAAAGAAGGCAACAGATATGGCCGTGCGCAGTGCACCATCCCGATGTTACTGCGTCGGGCTGAGCGGCGCCGGCTACTTGGCAGAGCTCTCGGTCAATGTCCCTTGTCTCAATAAAAGCCTCCGCAAGCTGGAGCCAAAATAATTTCACCAAAATTCTTGCGAGCGCCCTAACACGCACGATTTTACGATCTTCCGCGTCTCGCGGCGATACTTGTTTATTTTTGGCGACGCCCTTCTGAATTTTTGTCGAAATTAAAGGCGCCTCGATATTTATTCCCTTCGTTATCAGATCAAATATCACGTTGAAGGCTACACAAGACTTTCTGTCGGCCACTTAAGTAATAATCCGAAATCCTTAACAATTTTGACACGAATCTGCTCAGATCGATTAGATATTGAATATATAAGACAAGTGTTGGTCACATAGCGCAACATAGACATGGGCTTAAGACAATTACTGTTAACACGCAACTTTTGTTATTGAATGAATATTTTACGTCCATAGATTCGAATAACGTCTGAAGAAAAATGGCACTGAAAATTCCAAAAATTTAATGCCGTTCCCAAAAATAACGGTTTAATTTTAACAAATATAATTTCAATCAATCTATCATCTTTAATTTTTAATGTTTTGTAAATTTATGAAAGCATGCAAAGTACGTATAATTATTTATTTTTATTATTATTTAAGAAAACTGTCATTAATTTACATTGGTTTACTGATTCGATTTTATATTCTTCTCTTTCGAAAATATGTGCATATGTTTAGAAGTTGCAATATATCCAACTTACTAACAAAAAATCTGTTCAATTGATACAATTTGAAACGTTTCATTTAGAATTTGTTAAAAAATAAAAAAGAGGATTTTATGAAAATTACTTTATTATCACATTATAAATAGGTATTTAAATTGGAATGTCTAGAACTTATTTCTAAAGTATAAATTATGATAAGCTAAGCAGACACAACACTTTCCTAGACGAGGAACATCCAAGTCTATATGTGCATAAATTTGTACTTTAAATTTATTACATAAAGCCAAATATATTTTAACAGATTCACGATTTTTGTAACACACGAACTATGCGGTTAAGCACTGTCTATTAAAATTCTAAAACGAAGGGTACAAGCGCGTTGAAATGTCGCATTCGTGACATAATTTTGGTCGTGACAATACATTACTTCCGGGAAACCTAAATATGTTGGATGTTCAGTTTATAAAACATCGCATCGTTACTTTATCAAAATACTGCTACGTAGAGGAATGTGGTAGGAAGTGATTTTTGGTGCCTCATATTATTTATCTAATTGACTTTCTCTAGGACCCATTTGCCGGAGTACGGGGTCTCTAGCCTCTTCACTTTGGGACGGAAACCATTCTCGTCGGCTGTGTAGTCCACCCTGTACATGAAACCGTCGGGTCCGATGTATTCATAGAATCCAGATGAAGCGATACCCTCATCAATCGTGTTCGCGTTTTTCAAAACTGCGTTCTCCTTAGCGCGAATTTTGTTTTCGGTCTCGAAGCTGAAAAATTTAATTAAACATAAATATTTTATCATTGGTTAGTAACTTTCCACTTTATTTATGTTTTGTAATTGATATTAAAACGTAAGCCAAGTAGAGTTTTTAATGAATTAAAATAATTATTGTAGAATTGACAATTAACTTTTGGATAAGTTTTATTTTACAATCGTTTTAACAGTGAAATTTATGTTGATCTAATTGAGTCATAAAACGCATACTGATCTAAAATATAACAATATACTACTGTGTATTTGTTTCGCCACTATTAGTATCGATTCGATTGTCGTTAATGATTATAAATGTTTTTGATCTCTGACCGCGAAGCGTGTAACATATGTGAACGCCGAATTACATAGTTGGTCAAGGTCAGAGACTCTAAGTCATTCCGCTTAAAACGATGTTACAGTCGCTTGGAAAGTTTATTGACTTTTAGATCGCGCTTCCTGTTTGCTTCGTCCATGGCCATATGTAGAATACTATGACTAAATATCATTTGCGAAATAGTTCAAGTGATATATGAGTGTATTAAATTTTAATTTATTCCGTAAACATTATTATAAATCTGATCAAAACAATTAACATAACTGTGCATCTCAGCTGTCTTGTATGCAAATACCATCGAACAAGGTTGCCTTTGTTTAGCCGAGAAACTAATAAATTGAATATAATATATACCTATTTAATATGTTGCATTTGCATATGTTGCCACATACATTATTATTTTGCCATTTTTAAACGTCACATCCTCATTGTCTACATACATTGCAACTTTATACAAAAGGTCAATTTTTGAAATATATTTGCACATTCAGTCAAAGGTTATTTAAAAAACGGTTTAATCTGACTAATGAAGATAAATGAAGGTTTATCAGCTGATAAATACCCTTTGCCATGTGTTGAGTGAGAAATTTATAGTAAGCTTACATCCAATCAGTTGGTTTTACTTTACATTTATGCATTTGCGTGTACGGAGTGCGTGTCTTCCTTTTAACATGTTAGAGTACTAAATTATTTTCACAGATATCAAGGTTTACGGCTGAGTACCTACGAGTATTTTATTATTTAATTCGCATTTAAAAACTGTTTAAAGTAATTTTTAAAATTATCATTTACCGGGAAAATGGACTCCGAATTGGAATGGTTAAAAACGATTTTAGCAATAAAATACAAATATTTACAAGAACGTGAAAAAAGGCAATAAAAGAAATTTCAGCTGAAAAAAATCATGTGCTGAATTGATTTAACAAATCAAATGGTTTTTTATCTCAATATGTTGACTTTGGAATTTAAATATCGAAAGAAATACGGCTAGAAAGTATTTTAAAAGTCCTGAAATACGCTGAAAAATATTTAAAAGCACTCACTCGAAATCGTATTTGTCCTCGTCGTAGATGTGCTTCTGTCTGATGATCTTAATTCCGTTGTTCTTATAGTAGCCATCCTTGTAGAAGGGTATGTCTTTTGAATCTGT
>DWDV01002157.1:0-11980 GCA_018245615.1 Mimoniades ocyalus
GTGTGCAATGTGTGTGTCTGCAATACACTAAGCATGAAGACTCCGAGCCACCACTAGAAATTTTATCTAAGTTAGAAAAATGCAATCGTCTTCAACGGGGCATTTTTACCCAGGACCTTTTACCAGCAGTCGCGCTTGTTACCACATGACCAATAAGACATAACGATTTTAAAACAAAAACAAAGACAGGAAAAACATAAAATTTTAACAATAAAAATATAAAATTAAAACTAAAAGAAATTATCTATTAAATAGCTTCATTACTTTATTAAATGCGGAATTTATTATTTTGTCCAAATACGGAAACTGATTTTCTTTTATTAATTAATTAATAAATTTGTCCATTGCTATATGTACTAAAAAGGTTTTTTCAGTATAACATTTTTTACCATTACAAATATTATTTTCAGGTGATTGTGCCGTAATCTTTGCGTAGACATTACTTTACTATTAATTTATAGAGCTAATCTTTATCTTCTCATTTTGACCGCCTCATTGATTGTGTTGGTAGTAAGCGCGACTGCCTAACGAGCGATCCTAGATTCAAATTCCGGGACGAGACACTATTACATTTTGCTAATTAAGATTTTCTAGTATAGGCTCGGAAACTCGGAGTCCGGATATGTGCCCGGTGCATGTCAATAGGCTCATAGTGAGGAGAAAAAGTAACTAGTGAAACGTGGGAGTTTGTTATACTCCTCTGCCTACCTCTTCGGAAATTGCAAGCCTGATCTTAAGTGGTTTTACATCCTGCAGGAGGTGGAAAAGACTCAGAGGTTAAGTTCTCTCCATTCGTTAACGTCGTTCTCCGTTTGTAAGTTCGTTAACGTCTTGCTCTGATTAGCTGTGATCATGCGTGAAGTTATTGATCGAAATGCAAGTCAGAACCGCCTTTCCACCAAGATCACATAAATGTGAGATAGAGTTGTTTCATGCACTTTCATTTTCTACAGATATAGTGAAAGAGATGGAGTTATACTTCTCTGTCTAGACTACGCTAACCGCAGGGTTATTGACGTCATGAGTATCAGTCGGTAGCGCTGAGACTTTGGTAGATATAATCATAAGGTGCTTGCACATTGTCCGGATCCTCAAATTAAATAGAAATAACTATAAATAGCTGAAACTTAAACTAAACGAACTAATTTAAACTAAAGTGCTATATGATGATCTTCCGATTGCATGAAAGTATAATAAATCCTAAATGAAAATAAATAATAAATTCGCGGATAATGAATTCAGTTAATAGAAAATATAAAGCTACTCTTAAAATAATAAAGCTAACGATATGAATGACACTGTATGTTGTAGAAATTGGCCAGTTAACAAATTGATACTGTATTTTGAAAACATCATTGATAAGAAAAGTTAGGAATACGATGATCTACATCGGCGACAAACGTTATGCACTGAAAATTCATTCAGATACATGTTGTAAAAATGCAAGCTGAAAATGCGCTTTCACTAGGAAAACATAAACGTTACGAAGATCCTAAAATTTCCACGGACGCGGCTGAATTAATAGATCGCTATTTCACTCTAACTATATGAGTACTACACCGTGTCGCTTTCATGGCGTGTGACGTCATCGTCGCTATGCCAATTCTATCAACGTAATCATAAGATGCTAGCACATCCCTCGGAATATGTTGAATGTTAAATGTTTTAATGGGCTAAATTACTTTTTCAATAAGAACACAGTAAACGCCTTTTGTTAGTATAGTTTTAGCCAAATGAGTCGTGTTACTTGGAACTTTTTGACTAGTAATGTGTTAATGTATAATTTTGATCCTACAAAATATAAAAATAATAACAATATCTTGGGACATCTTCACACACGGTCTCACACAGTATATATATTATTTACAAATGGTGATGGCCAGGCAATAAATAGCTTTAAACTTTATTCTGAGAGGAGAACCTTGACCTGCAGTCGATCTCTTAATGACATTGGTCTCTTAATTGGTTTTAAAGGTCTCATGACATTGTCCAGACAAAAAAATAATCATTCACTATTACTGTGCGCCGCTACCAAATATACATGGAACACTTCAATTAGATCAGAATTATTTTGTTAGAGCCGATTTTTTATTTTCTAATGCATCTTTTATCTGTTGGTAATATGAGAGTAAACGATGGTTTTCTGACCTCTGAGTTGTCACTAAATTTGTTTAAATTTATACTATTTCTTTATGGAGTCTCTTTGGCTAAATATGACGCAACCCTTCATTAGAATTTCAGAATATCCGGGGACATAACAGGAGCACATAGATCAGAAGTTGAAGAATTAGGTGTGAGGAAAATATCAGCTGTAGAAGTTGCGCACAGAGAGTGTCCCAAACTGTCATGCGCTAGGGAGAACTAGAAAATCAATTCGGAAAGTATTGTTATTGATCGAAACGTATACACAAGCCGCGCTTTACTAGGGACATATAAATTGGAGGTTGTTAATAATGTGTAATCCGATTTCAGTTAGTTCAGAGATGTCGCTTGAATCATCACTAAATCTTTAATACTATACGATTGTTGATATTACTACCATATATTTACATATATTGCTATTGCTTTTGCATGGATCTGATATGATTTCTTAGACTAATGTTGGTATCCAAAATTGCTGCTGTCGTTATTTTCTGTACAGATAACGCATTTTTAATTTTCTATTTGAGTTCGTTTAGTAATATTTTGTTGAACTTATTTGTTGGACTTCTTTTAATTTATTTAATATTTGCTTGAACTCCAAACATTGTGAAACGATACGATAACTAATTTAAAAGTAATAGTAATAGTAATACTATATCTGCCTAAATGATTTTTGTTGGAATAAAGTTCCAAAATAAATCATTTTGGCATTCTAGGGACTAGGAATGCCACACTTATAACGCCCCCTTTTTTCTTTAACAATAACATCAAAACAAAATTCTATATAGTTATAGTCGCCCGATGCTACGTAAAACAGTATGTTAAAAGGCGCGTAGGTCGCCCTGTTTTCAGGTGGTCTGACGACCGTAAGGTGCATTCAAAAGTAATGGCGCCGATTACGTGAGGTGTATCTCCAACAGTAGATGTATAAAGCCTAATTAAAGGATGAATCAGTAAACAAAGATGACAAACGTCTTGCGCGGAAAAGTTCATTTTATATGCGTGAAATTATTGATCATAATGCAAGCTAAAAGCGCGCTTACACCAGGAGAGCATAAGTGTTATGGAAACTCTATAATCGTTTGTGAACAGAGAGAATGCCATTTCACTCTAACTTTAATCGGAACCGCGTGACGTCACCGTTGTTATGAAACTGGAGACTGTTAGGGCGTTTGCCCATTATTCGGATAAACGAATTAAGTTAGAAATGTTCGAAGCCCTTAAATAATTGTTCAAGTGAAATCGAGTAGTAGCAGTAGCTTGGACAGTAGCGGATGTGTATATGTTGACATTTAAAACGACATAAATTTTATACATCTCATTAAAACACTTATGTTCATCGCTTCATCGTTGAGATGTTTATTTTTATGGCACAAAATGGTATTTTTTTATAAAAACACAACTTGATGGGTATATGTGAAGCGCGACCTGTAATTAAAATTTAGCGCAGTGTGCTTATATGCGTGAAATTATTGGTCAGAATGAATGCAGCTGTCGCGCTTCTGTTAAGAATACATGAATCTGATACCTAGGTTTAAAGCGTAGCACTTCTGATCTGAAGCAGAGATGTCGTTTAATGAGACCCCTAATGGTCATGCGCTAAAGCCGTCAACTGAGGTGCTCTATCATATCGCAATAGCGAGAAATCTACATAGAATGTACATAACGACAAAAATCCCACTATCATTGAGAGTAACCGAATTTGCATGAGAAGGATTATCATTTAGTACACATTAACATATAGTATGAAGCCGAGTTATGTAGTACGTATATTTGATTTCAGAGGTTAAATCATATTCATTCGTTAACGTATCACAAATAATATTGTTCGGAATGTTCGGTCTGTCTAGACAGATACACAGCCCATGGATATTGCGCGGTCTGTTTAGGCACAGGTAAATGTCCCGGCCGTCCATAAGCAGAAGCGTAGGCAGTGCTCTGCGATGCCCACCCGCATGTCTGACGTGGGGACTATGGGCATTACCGCCCAGGGGAGACCTATGTCCGGCAATCGACTGCAATAGGTTGATGCTGACGAAGACCACACTGGCGGCAGGTGTTGAATAGCAGAATCGAACATAAGGAAAGCACGGCTTCTCCGACTGAAGGAATATCGATAAACGCACACACACTCACTCCTATACAATAGAACGACAGAGAGTACGTTGCACAAAGGGGTAATAACGTTTCTTCGTAACGTGACGAAAATGTACAAATATCAATAATCTAAGCCTCCATACTAATTTATTACTCCCACGTTTTACCGGTTACGTTAACGGCTCACTATGGAATGGGAGAATGGGCCTATTGCCATACAACGTGGATAAATTCAGACAGAGAAATGTTTTAACAAGACATTCTAATTTAGAACAATCTAATAATACTCGGCGTTAGAAACTATAACTTCGCGATCAGTAGTCAACAGCAGTGAAGCAGTAAAAGTGTTGATTATAATGTAAACCAATATTTAACGAATATTAAGCCGCTGTGTGTCTTGTTCGAGTTGCGCAGTTACTTAACGTAGGTTCTTGGTAAACAAACGACCTTTGTTGATATTTCTAATATTTATAGCGCAGAAGGCTTCCATTGCGTGGAATTATTGATCAGAATTGTTGCAATAGCCGCGTATCTACCAAGAACACATAATCCATCATGAACACATCATTTGATCCAACTTTGCAGAGATGGCGCTGAAGAGAAACTTTTACTTTTCAAATGAGTCACAGGGAATAACGTCACGGGGAATAACGTCACAATATGTTAATGAACAGTGAGAATGATCTCACTGTTCATTAACATATTGTCATAGAAATTCATAGGGTGATTACACATTGCTGAATTGTTCAAGTTTCATAAAGGTAAATTAGTTATCGATACCCTTCCATGATTTCCTGGAATAATTTATGGTTTGCTTTTATTCATCAACCTTACTGCTTTCTTTCATCAGGCCTTTAATCAAATTAAAAAAAAAACAGTATCTATATTTACAACATCTAAATATTAAATTAAACGGGATATCTTTAACCCATGAATCTAATGTAACAATTTAAAATGAGAAAAATTATTAACATTAACATGTAATTTAGGAATTTCAGTTTAAAATCACCTGTTCACAATATAGTTATTTATTAATGTATTATTTATTATATACGTTCAAAAGGCATTCATGTAACATAGGTACACAAACAATTTTGAGATAAAATACTATAAAAATAATGTCAATGTGTAATAATAGCATAATAACGTTAAAATTTCTATGTGTCAAAAGTCGTGGTCAAAACAAAAATATATTTTAAGAATCAAACAGGGAGCTCTTTTTTAATAACATTCACGCAATAAGTCTGCATACATACTAAGATTTGTCGGCTAGAAAGTCTCAGATTATAGTATCAAACATTAATTAGGTTTGATTTTTCAAACATAATGTTGCAGAATGGTTTTTCTTGATTAACTTATACTGTTGATAAATGTGACGCATTCCTTATCAGAAAATCAGCGCAGAATGCTTTAGATGCGTGCATTTATTGATCAAAGTGAATGCAATAGCTGCGCTTCTACTAAGAGCACATGAATATGAGACATCGGTGTGAAGGGAGGTTTCTGATCTAAAGAAGAGATGTCGCTAATTATTTATTTGAAAGGTTTATCTATTTATAAAGTTCGGTTTGTAACCAAACAGATATTCGAACCTCTTTAGCTACCCCGGAAGAAGCCTGGCGTGACGATATAGTACAAGTAAGTTTTTTCAGTTTGGTGAAGTAGGTATATTTAGAGTTTGCATTTTGTACCTGATATGTACCCGAGGTCTCGTGGAACAAAGGCACAAACAGGGCCTTTCATTATGTTTTATTTCACAGTGAAGTTCTATGAAGTATAGAAAGAAACAATGACTGCGTCGCTGGCCGAGTGGTAGTCCACGCAACTGCCGATTAAATTCCATGATTGGATGCATAACAGTATCGGACGTATACCCCTTCGGGGAAATACTCTTAAATACAGTAGTGACAAAGTAAGTCAAGGTTTACTTACCTCTACTCAGTTAGATAATTCTCTGTACAAAACTAGAGGTACATCTAATACCGGCTGGAGGAGATGAGAGTTTGTAGTAATAGCGTTACCATTAATATATTAAAACCACGCACATTATGCAACTCGTACACAGCACAAAATTCAGTTAATCAATATTCAATTGATCAATTTAGCAATGAAAACATAGAGCCCCGACATTTAAAATGACATTGTCATAAAAATAGTATTTTATAGTTTTAAGTTTAGTTTTAAATCAAGGTCTTATATCATTCGACTCGCATTATTGTGTGTTATTTCTTGGAGAATATCGTAACGTATGTAAATATTTATATAATTGTATTATACTTTTTGTTTTATTTTATTATGTATTATTAAACCGAAATGTCCAACGCGTCAAAGTGTGTTATGTTTCAGAGAAATAAATGTGGAAAATTGCTATTGTGGAATAAATCCTACAGTAGTTATACTTTTTTATTTGTACTTGCTATGTGACGTTCGCGATGATATTGAATAAAATTAAATTTTATTTAACATTGTTAAATATTTTATTAATTAAAGGCGACAGGTCTGTAACGACAGAGATGTTGGCACACGTTGATCGCTGCCTGTTCTGTGCGGGAGCTAGCGGGATTAGCATAGTCTATAAACGTCTTCAAGGAATCCGTAAATGTTCGTCAACAAAGTTTGAACCGACCCACCAAATGCCTGAGATGCTTAAATAGTCAATATCATCTAATCTCGTATTGATTTTCCTTCACAATTTTTCTGTAACTTATTATGTAACTTAATTTAGCCACTTAAGACGATATCTTAAACGTTTAAATTTAGCTACTACTTGTATATTCGTCAGTTCTATAAAACAATTGTATTGTATTATTATATTTCTTACAATATAATGTTATAAATAAAACATTACTTCGATCTATTTTCCTTACGCCTGCTATATATATAGCTATGGACCATCAAGTTATGGGATTTTCCGAATGCTGATGCTAGGATTGCAGAATGCTATAAGAGGCTGGAGCTTGGTACGGAGTAGACCAACGCTTCCCAAACTGCATGGCGATTTCACATACCACATCACTCTGTGTCATATTTGGCTCAGGCTATATGTAAATAATATCTTATATAAGAGTAACTTTGATAATAAGGAAATGAACGGCAAACAGCACTTAATTTATATAAAAAAATCATAACACAACATTCAGTTTGCTAAACAATATTAACTACACGACCATGACGAGATACTTTTAGAATGAAGTAGAGAAAAAAATTGATGTATAAAATAGCGTACCTACATGACGCTTAGTGAACATTAGAAAAATTGGCAAAATTTATAACTTTGGGAATCACACGTTAGAATAAGAGAGAACTACATGCCTAGATGTACCTCTCATTCTGTCGGTAATTAATCGGGATGCACTGACGTCATGTGGAGTCGCGCTGAATATTGTACCTGTCGATTAAATGGTGCTTACACATTAGTCCCCATATCGTATTTATATACGAAACTCTATTATTAACATAACGTAACGTAACATCACGCCTGTAACCCCCGAACAGATAGGCAAAGGAATGTAGAACACTCCCACGTTCCACCAGTTACGTTTACGTCCCACTATGGAATAGGTGGTGAGCCTATTGCCATACACCGGGCACATATCCAAGCACATATCCGAGACACTACTAGAAAATCTAATTTAGAAAAAATTAGTAGTGCCCGACCCCGGAATTGAACCCAGGATCTCCCGATCTGCAGTCGCACTTGCAACCAACACGACCAGCGAGGCAATCAATTAACTATTTGTCTTCTGGCTATTCGCAGTGTAACAAGTCCCGTATGTGACATAAATTAAACCATATTAACGGTAGTCTAAACGTAAATAATGGTGTAATGTTTTATTCAAATGTCTTACGTTTCCAAACTCGGGACGAATTCAAGGTTGAAATGTTTAAAATCTTCCAAACGCCTAACTCATGTTACGCTACGTATCTGACGACAATAACCAAGACAGGAGAACCCTATGATGTGGCACAACCTTTATAAGACCGATGCGCAGAACACATCCAGGATGTGCGTACTTATTGATCGAAAGGAGTATGAGACCCGCGTTTGTACCAGGAGCACACGAACTGCAAACCTCGACGTACTATCAAGATAATACGTACGTATAATGGAGAAAACTTGTGAAATGATTAAACGTGTACATAAGTCAACTATGAATCAGAGGCTGCAATTTTCAGTGTTAATATTAAACAGTATTGGCAAGCAACAATGCTTGTTCTATAGCGTTCACTGCAATGCGCATTCTGTAATTCAGAATGCAAGCTGCAGTTGCATACTAATTAATGCTAATAGGTGTTCCCACATTTATTTTGGAATGCCTTTGAGTTATATTTTTGTTATAATTTGTGTTATATTTTGTTGTTCTTACATATATGTTATATTAGGAAGCCTTTTTATATATTTATGTTTCTCATTAACACACTCTGAGAAATATAGCCATATATAATTATAGTAGTATATGTTATAAATATAATTATGCTTAGTGGAAGAAATGTTTGATACGATACCATCGATTTTATTATTGATACATATTTGCTAATTACAAATTGTTTAATTTCTTCCACTTTCTTTAGAGTAAGTACAACATGAAACGGGCACCACAATGCGAGCACAGTAAGACTAAGGGTACTTATCTGTGAGGGCGCTCCTTGGGGGACATACCTCCAGCTTTGCAGTCAAGGGGATCACTATCCATCGGACAAGCAGGTCAGCCAATTAATATTACTTAATTTCTATAGTTTTATAAAACAAATTATATTATTATTATTTCTTCGAAACCGGCGTGCATGTATGAAGAGAGTGATAAATGTACAAGAAGCGCGGCAGGTCTGTAAGGGTACAGTTATTTAACACTCGCTGCTATCTGCCTGCCCCGCGAGTGATATATGAAGTAATGATGCATGTCGATATATGTAAAGAAAATATTTTATATCTCAGTAACTATAAAACCGTATATGTCGAGTAATAAATGTCATAAAACAAGATAATTCATGTGTTTATTTTGTTGTTTTTGTTGTTTGTGTTATTTTTCTTTTTTACAATGCAACGAAGGCAGCAAGTTACCAAGGCAACATGAAAGATTATAACATGTGATGCGTATATTGCACTATCGAAGTTCCGCACACAATTCAAGAGATATATGCGCGGCGCTATATGAGGCAGAATGTGTAGAGCATCTAGTTGGCAACATGTACGAAGTCACTTTTTTTATTTAAGAACAATGTACCTTATAGAACGGAATTTAGTTACTTCAAACTATTTTTATATTGAATGCCTCGTATCCCAAAGTACCCAACAAAATATAAATAATATGCATATATCATTTTTTAATATGTTAATGTCAATTAAAATGTCCCGTGCATTTTGAAGCGCACCGGTGAAAAATGCAGCGCAAGTATTGAATAGAATTAAATCCTTATTCACTACAAAAATGGCTCACTAAAACAAAGTTTGACTGCATTTTCTTTTAATTCAACACTCATCAGTTATGGGTTTTGCAGTTATCCAACATCTCAATAATAGAACAATAAACCGCTTCTGTGCCATGTCCTATAATCTATACATATAATAAACATTTCATAATATGTAATACAATCCCTGTAATATAGCAATTACTTTTATGTAATTTCCGAAGTAAAATAATCAATGTAATCCTAACTTAATTTATCCAATCATATTTTAAAAATAATATGCACAGAATACAATGAAATCAAGGCGATGCAATTTAGTAAGTAGTTTTTTAAGACTTGCACTCAAATTTGCAACGCTGCAACAGTCCACTTGCAACATTGTATGCATCGGCTACCAGGCTCACATAAGTGGATGGAGATTGTGCAGAATTCGTAGGTACTCGTAATGTTAGCTCAAATAAAACTAGCCTTTTAGCACAATGTCGCTTTGGCTTTTAAATTCAATTTTTTAAACGGATATAACTTTTCCTTAAAAATCTTTTATTGTTTGTGTACGTTGTACGTTATATATTTCATACTTGGTGTTCTGTGTCTATCCCGTGAGGAACCTGGCATATAGATATCTACGAGTATGTATATATTTATTGATTGTATCTGATAGATAGTGCAATGCGTTGTTGGTGTGGATAATGACGGATTTTAATTCAGAACTTTTCTATGTAGCTCCTGTTATAATATTTTAAAAAGCATAACGTCACATAGCAAATGCATGAGGCACAGGAGTGCACTATACTTCCACGTCTCACCGGTTACGTTTATGTTCCATCATCGAATAAGGGGTGAGCCAATTTTAAAATGCCCTCTAAAATCCCTTTTTTCCTGCTACTATCATTTTAGCTTTGATAATTATTTATCTTCTCTTCTTCTTTAACTTGGGAACTAGTGGTATCAATCTAGTTCTCAGAACTAGCAAAGAATATCACAGTTGTGTAATTTCAGAGACATACAATCACAACTTCACACAAACACAAAAGTTTATGTGTTGCAATGATCCTCTACGCCAGTTGTTCGGCAACGCCACCTACGCTGCATCTATAACAAATAGAACTCACTCATTGACAAAAATCATAATCCATAATAAAAGTTCCCTATAAATTTAATTAAAGTTCCCACAGACAATGTGCAGTGCAATAAGGATTGATTTTTAATATCTCTCTTTGTGACTCTTACTGTGGCAAGTGTTCTTGGTTAACACTAAAAATTAACGTCCATCCCATCCAGTTTTGATTTATTGATAAAACTGCCCGGAGATGGGTTATCAAGGATACTGAAGCTACTAATTATAAACGGTTTATTTATAAAATAAAATTTCAGATTCTATTATGAGGAAAATCTTATACGAGTAGCTTTTCATACTCCGTGCAATTGCCGTTAACAATTCATTACCTCTACAATGTCAGAATAATATACTCGTGATTCTGTCTGTCCCATATAAGACTGACTTACTGACTTTTGCAAATATAACCAATCCAATTGCCCACTTTATCCTCAAAGTACGAAACTCTAATAAAAATACATCAATGATGTTTTGTGATGTCAACCATAAAATACATGTTTATAAGTCGGACAGACAGATTATTACCTTTTATACTGATCCGGCCGCTGCTGTGACGATACGTAATTTGACTTTCAAATGGGTCAAATAAGTCACAGTGCATTGATAACGTGTTCGTCTACAACAATGTGAGCCTCTCGATACATTATAAACGTATCGCTACCAGGGTTGAATGAAATGAAGGAGCTCGTATAATTCAGTCAATAATAATTCACACACGTTTGAATTGGACGTATTCATACGAATGTGTGTGTTTAGTGCCTATAGATATTATATTATTATGAAAGTAAATGATATAATCAGTATGGTAAACGTCTAAAATAAGCATGGTCGAGTGTAAGCGAATATTATGGAACATCTCATGATCCATCAATACTTTATTATTTTTCCATTGTACTCGTATGTGCAATTAATGCAACAAAAGTAGATGCGGAGATGGCGCGCTGCTACGCCTGTACGCTGCATTTTGCTAGCATCATTTCTAATAGATGTTACCGATATGTTGTAGGATTGCTATGTGAAATTTGGTTTCCACGCCGCACGTTGCAATCAAGTGCAGGAAAAACGCACTGCTTTCAAATCAGCTGACTTTTTGTAGGCGGCCATTGTAGTGTAATAAGTTATTTTTACTTTACATACTTTTTAACTTTTGACTGCCTCGTTGGTCGTGTTGGTTGCAAGTGCGACTGCCGAACGGGAGGTCCTGGGTTCGATTCC
>DWDV01002158.1:0-11980 GCA_018245615.1 Mimoniades ocyalus
GAAACGTGGGAGTGTTCTGCATTCCTCTGCCTACCTCTTCGGGGATTACAGGCGTGAAGTTACGTTACGTTTATTATTAATTGTACGCCAGTCGTAAAAGCTCGATTAAAAGCATTCCTTCCGCTCTAAATATAGGAAATTTGATGCGTGTTAGTTAGTGCTAACACTACCGGCCAACGCCCCAACTATGACATCATGAGGTGAAGGTTGCAAATACAGCAATACTTTAAGGTGAAAATGAGGGAAACCATATTTGCTTAGTCTCCTTTAAAATAACGTGGTGTGTATGATATCGTCGCTTTGTTACATTGTCAAAGATATTAATGTCAATTAAATAGGTACTAAGACGTTAGAATACTAGATTTATAAAATAGATTTGTTTATCTGTAGTCAAAACGTATTATCATCATGTGGCAGTTTATTTGACGTTTAAAAAAGAATCGTGAATCAAATTTTGAGTATTAGGTTTTTGTAGGACTATGTAAACAGTTTATACCTGTAAGCTGTTTTGTGTTTTTCAATGTGTCAGTGATCTGTTTTGTGAGATGGTTAGATGGTTTCTATGCTATTATGACTGGTCTTGGTTTTGGGTCAGGGTATGTGTATGTGTAATTATTTGTCTGTGGGCGTTCATAGTATGTACTTGCAGCTCATGGTTCATGGGGATGGGTAAGTCGAGCTTCTGTGTGCTGTCAATTAATTTATTAGTGGAATGTTAATGCTAGCTAATTAAATTAAGAGCCAATTAATTAAAGTTCAAATACTTATTGCGAAATAAAATAGAACAGCGGGATCCAAAACGTGCGTACATGCATAATGTTACTCGTAACACGCAATGTAGGGTGAAGTTGAGTAAAAAAGCTATTTCGCTACCAAGGTTACGTTTACTCGTCCCGCTCGGTGTGAACCACGTGGCGTCATTGTTATTTTGGGATTAATGATGACATTTTAAGAACAACATCGTATAAACACAGCTAATGCCTACGTGTGCCTACGTGTATATTATATACTTCCTAAAACATTACCTATAAATACCAATCACTCGGAGTCTGGATTTGTGCCCGGCGTATGGTAACAGGCTCATAACTTATTCCATAGTGGGACGTTCACGTACATAACTGGTGATATGCGGGAGTGTACTACACTCTCTACCTACTTTTTCGGGTATTCCAGACGTGATGTTACGTTTACCTCTATGTACCTTTAAAAACAAAAACACTAGTGAAATCTATTAAACATAATACATATACATACTTATCTAGTATCTGGTGTAGTTTTCCGAACGTGCATTGGCGGAGTCGACTGCAGTTGTCATAAAGATAAAAAAAATGTTAATATTTGTTCGTAATAAATAATACAATATTAAGTGTTTCAAATGATTTAATCTATCATTCAACATAATTGATCTTCATAGCTATACTTAAATATAACAGCTTGTTACCTAACTATCAAAGATGCTTCTCTGAATATGAGTTACTCAACCGATATATCTACCTATGCCAATAAATCGACAATGAATTGAGTAACAATACTGAATAACATATCCACCTGATGAGTTCCACATGGTGTGTATTACGTGTGCCAAATATATCTAAAAAAAAGTGTTTGTTTGTACGCCGTCTTAAGATGGATTCGCGTAGACTACGATAAATCGATTCTAGTGATGATGTCATCTATAGTGCCCACATATACCCATATCGTCGGACAAGTTGTCGGATTAGTTGTTGAACCAATTGTTATATCAGTCCTAAATCTAAAAATGTATTAAAATGCGTAAACAGAACATTTAACAGAATAAAATTTGTATGTAGTTTTAATTGTATGGTCCAAAATGGTGATATATATACTTTTCAAATAAGTACGTATTAGACATTTTATGTGTAGGACATTGTAAAAATGCAAGTATTATACAGATATACCTACTAATGAAACTAAAATCTTTAATTAGGATCTAGGAAAAAAATATCTAATTAATTTTAATTGTAGTCAAAAATTTGTCAACGCTTACGAAAACCTTTTAAAGATTACTTACTGATAAGATACTTGTATTATTGGGTATCAGTTGAAATGTGTATCCGAAGCGGTTGTTATTATCTCTTAAAGGTTTACTAATTATATGACCATGAATATCCTTATACGAGTATATGAACAATTGTTATTTTCGTAATTATTTTATTATTAATTGTTTCATGTTTCGCTTTAACAATAATTGTACGTCGCATGATATTGTAGCCTTATGATCTCATTCTTCGTCACTCGTTGCGATACCGCGTCCAAACCAAGTTACGCGCCCCGCGCAGTCTCAGCGTGACCCCACCCGAGTCGCTTGTGTATCGCCAGTGTCAATAATAAATAAATTCCTGTGTTTTGTATTCGAAATTTAAAGCGCTAAAATGGCAGTTAGCAGATTGTCTATTATCAAGTTTTTGGAGTTGGTAAGTTGTTTTTGGTAATCTCGTAACAACATTTTTGTGGATAGTAAATTTTGTTATTGTGATCGTCAGTTCGCATTCAAAAATACGACGCAGGGTGCATCGTATAGCAGGTGTACGTTGAATTCCGTTGGATTTTTTGTCGGTCCGTAACCGTGCTTCCACGCTCAGGTATCCGTAAGAAATAAAGCGTCGAATTGAAAAAATATATGTACAGTACTGTTTTGAACCCCCTTTTGGTCCATTTGTAATTGTATAATTATTCTTCATGGTTGTAATACGCATACAAATTGAATTATGTACATTAATGTATGTATAAACATTATTACATGGGGTTTTAAAGAGATAAAAAAGGGCCAAATGTATTTAATACTCTGCTAATGTGGAATTCACATGAAATGTAAGTACATATTGGCTGTTAGCTGGCGTTATCGATGTTTAAAAATATTGTTTAGAACTCATAAAAAAGTAACTCCACTGATTCAGGGCGTGTAGAAATAAACATAAAATTATAAAATCGAATGAATCATCCGATTTGTAATACGTTTCTCGTTATTTACATAGTTTATTCACCAATCATAGTTAGCATGAATACAATAGCGGCACAACACTGAAACACTACTACGGAATGTGCGTGTAATAAATTAGTGTAAATATTAATTTTATTTCTTCTCACGCCATTCATTTTGCTTTACATATTTCTATTATGTACAATCAGTTATCTATAAGAAAATACTGGTAGTGTTAATATTAATTAGTAGTATTTAATTGTATATTAAATCATCAACGATATCGTTGTGTTTAGAATATGTTTATTCTTATATATAGTGCCTACATCTTTCGGATGTTTTTATCATTTTTAATTTCGTCAATACCTAAATTAGCAGACAAACATCAACTGATCTTAGAATTAACCTTATAATGGCTAATTAGCTTTTCAATTGCAGTACCATAACCTTTTTGGATGCACTTTTATTTCTCAAACGTATTTATACATAGAGACTATTTTTTAGTTGAAAATTGTACTGATGTACATTTTACGGACATAGTCACATTGCCAAATTGCAAATGTAAATGAATGTAAGTTCAATTTGTCATTTGGTAGTAGTCTAGGATATGCAACGATCAGCATTGTTGGGTAACATAAAAGTTCGTAAACTGCATACATTTATAAGAAAAAAGATGTCGAGACAAGGGATATAGGAACATGCTTACGTTATGAAAAGTTTACTTTAAACAGGATTACTTCTTTTATGGTTTTGGTCATTATCTTCCTTTACGGCTTGCTTTAACTTCGGAACATACTTATCATTATATCTAGAGACGCATGTTTTATATGTATGGATACAGTGTGTACATTACTGGACACTGTCATCTTATCGTTAATCAAATAAGATAAGTCAGTGATCTATGTATAATTGTATAATTTGCTACAATAAAAGTACTATTATTACAAGTGTTGGTTGGTTTTTCTCGAATTCATAGCGGAATTAATATTATTATTTACAACATTCATTACAGTATCCGTACTGAATGTTTATTCGGTACCTTTTCTAGGAATGATATTTATATTCAAGGCTGCGCTTTTATTACAAAAAAATGCATTATGTTGAGAAAACATTACAGACATAAAATGTATAATAAAAAATGTACAGTACTATTTAATTTTCAAGGTCAAAACACGTAATAATATAACAAAAAATATATTAAAATTGTGAGGCATCTGTATGTTTCAACGGGTAGTAAGTAACATCACGCCTGTAATCCTCGAAGAAGTAGGCATAGGAGTGTAGAACACTCCCATGTTTCATCAGTTACGTTTACGTCCCACTATGAAATAGGTGGTGAGCTCATTGCCATCCACCGGGCACATATCCAGAGTCCGAGCCACTATTAGAAAATCTAAATTAAAAAAATCCAGTAGTACCCGACCCGGAATTTGAACCCAGGACCTCCCGAACGGCAATCGCGCTTGTAACGCTACACCCATTGCCGGATTTTGATTCCATGAGGGTTTTTTCCCATAATCCCCACGCTGAGCATGCGTGTTGGAGATCGCACTGCACAGCTTTTCGCACCGCCTACGCTGCTGGCCATAGGCGGTCAGGGAATTTAGGGAACACCGGGTTCAGTCGCCTCTTGCGACACCTGTAGGTATCTGGGCACATTAAACATAATACTTACATTATATCAATTTAACTGAGGTATTCAGGCCAACGTTAATTGCTAGGAAAGCAACCAGTGGCGCGATAATAATTTTGCGGCCTAATGTAATAATACGCGAGTACATAATTATTATTATGTTTGTACATATTATTATCTTTAGTCTTTTTTGTAAATCATTCTTAGTATGTATTCATTTTTAATATCCTCGTGTGCGTTATCAACTCATATTAGATAAGAATTTTTCACGCTACATAGGTATGTTTCTATATAACCATAACTTTTATACTTTTATATTACATATCTAAAACATCTTTTTTATGAGATCGTTAAATATTTTATATTCATAGGTTTGCCATACAACGCTATGAGTCCATGCCGTTTGATACAAGAATCGACCTTTACTACAGTATGTCAGTTTAGTAATAACTAATGTTAGACCGGAGTTTGGTTTCGGTTCTAGCCGAAGCTAGAAAAAGAGCCGAATATTTGATTTCGGTTTCCTTTTAAAGGCAGACTTCGGTCGAACTAAGTGCTACCTAATAAAATTGAAGGGGTCTTGCTGTTTAATGGTTTTTATTTTTACACCTCACAATGTTAGATTTAGAATAAGAGTAATTGTTTTCTACTTCCGAAAGTGATCCTCGCTTCTGGCATCCGTAGTTGCCAAACCCAAATTTCATAAACTAAGGTTTGAAGTTGGTAAAATTATAGGCATTCATACTTAGTATGTATCATGGGGATGGTAAAAATGGCGCGCGAATTTTGAAATACATGTCCTTATCAGGGTGTTTTGTACACCCAGGATGTTGCTTATAATCTATACAGGACATCCCAGAACACTATAAAAAGCAGGACGTATCCTGGGAAAATAGGAAGGTTGGCAACTTTGTTTCTGTAACTACAAACGCTACATATTTATACAAAACGTGTAGTATTTTAATACGATTTCTTCCCTTGTTCCTATGTTTTTAATATTACATAGATAAAGATAAAAGTACAATGTTTATTTTTAAATACGCTTCGTGCTGTCATTCGGTGTTCGATATCTCAAGATAAAAACATTGCGACGATTTTATCGTGGTCCAAATAAAATCAAAATTGTACAAGATTTTGCTAAAGTGTCAAGACCTGTTGCAATTTAATTTGACGCTGCTGGGTACTTACTTATTCAATAAATAAATTAACTTTTACACTTAATACTCATCAACAGACATGGTTAATTGTACAATTGAAGCATGTGTTGTTTTTTTGTTTGATTCAGGTCTATATGGGTAGAAAATATACTAGATATAACCGCAAGTTGTATTCCATACATAACCCTTTTTTTTCTTATTTTGTAAGAAAAAGCGGGTTTATACAATATATTTCCTTATACACTAACATTACTGTCAAATGAGTGTTTTAATTATTAATTGCAGTGCAATTGTAATTGTTTATAATTGTAATTATTATTAGTAATTGTAATGATCAATAGTATTGAACTTAGTTGACTGGGTTGGACTACCATTTCTCATCAGACTGAACAACGACTTCAGGTACATCTTCAACGTTCAAGAAACCAGTAGTAGTTAGTAGGCTAGGGAGCCTTGTAGGATTATCTTGATTATATTCTATGAAATGTTCCGTACATGACCTATTTAGTTTAATTCGTGTGTTACATCATTTACGATCGCTTGCATGTTGATTTGCCTCAATCGTTGCGCCAAGGCGACAACGATGACCCCGAACGTGTTTACGAGTCAAGTCGCGATCTTATATTTCAATTGCATCGATTCCAATGAATTTGGGCTACTTAATTGAAATTGCAATGTCGAGTCGAGTACTTATACGATTCAGTGCGACATAATAATTTGAAAAAAGAACATTACTTTTTATTTCGTTGTTATAATTTTTTGGTACACAATAATGAGTCCTTCTAAACGGTAATTAATATAAGTGATAAATAATGAGTAACGATTAACCGTAGAGTAAATGATCGCTGGAAACTATGTTTGTATTGTTTCGTTCAGAATACAATACAGAAACACTAAAATTGTTCAACAGTTACTACAATACACGTAAGCTTTCCATTTTGTTCGCGAATAGATCGTCCTTACTTACGAGTAGATGACGTATAACTATGTCTTCAAAAAATATCGTCGAAAGAATTCCATGATTACTCATTCAGAGTAATAGTCATTAATGTAACGATACCTAACTCAACTCGTACGATTGTTTATTAATTAATCATCATTTACCGGGTAAATAGCTAAATAGTAGATACAAGCTATTGAAAGGAGTGTCAATAGCGTAGGTACATTGAAGCCAAATAATCGACTTTTTTACATAATAAACTCATTAGAGTTATCATTCAGTTACGAGTTAGCACGAATAAATATAATTAAATATTTTATACACGCACACCTCTATAAAACATTGCACACCTACCGCTTTGTAGTACGAGGCACATTGAAGGTCTGTTAGACAAGTGAGTACTTATGTTAAAAGTTAAAAGCATAAAATAGACATTGTAGGGTTGCCACTTTGTTGGAGTCTGTTACTAGCTGTACGATGATGTTATAATAACGCGCTTGAATATCTGTTGGACTCGGACTCCTGTGTATTTGATCATTGTTATTATATTAATTGTTGAAGTAAAATCTATCATTTTCTGCCTGACCCGATAGTCGAGTAAGTGAACATGACCGGGACAAAATTTTGTATGATGAGTATTTTTTGAGTTGGCTGCCCAGAGTGGTTGCAAGTGTGATCAAAAGGTCTTGGCTTCCATTTCCGGGTCGGTTACTAAAGAAATTTTCTAAGTTACAAATTTTAGTAGCGGCTCGGAGTCTGCATTTATGACCGGTGAATCGCAAAAGGTTCACCCCCTATTCTATGGTGGAACGTAGAATTCAACAGGTGGATCGTGAGAATGTATATACTGCACTGCTCTGCCTACCTCTTCAGGGTATACAGGCAGGCAGGAAGATAAAGAAATTGTAGTTTATTACTCTAGGAAATATCCCAAATAATTGATTAGATATTTATATGTATATTTTGCTCGGTCATTGCCCTTAATGTGACTTATTACTGTTTCAAATGAGGACACGCAAGCCATGCTGTTGGCTTAGGACGTGACTAATTATTCCGTGCCGATAAGTATTTACATTTACGCAATGCACAGGTGTAACTCCGTACAGATACCACGTATAAACGCATCATAATTACATGAAAATGTGACACTATGTATCTACAAACAAATCTTTTCGGAAACATGGATGCGCCCTTCCGGTGTTCTATATAGCAGTGTTGCCAATATACATAACTTAATTATAGAACGCCACGTGGAATTCGCGTCTTATTTCTTGTAGCAAAATAGTGCGAACGACCCCGACTATGTGATGTGACCTTTATTTTTTGTATGCTGAATGTACATTATCGTACTTTGTTTTAATGTTCTATAACATACAGAGAGTGAACGGAGTACTTTATGGTAGTGAATATAATTTTAAAATACAGAATATTTGATACAAATTATCAGAGTCCCATTCTTGGAAAAACATGACGTATGGTTATGATTAACATATGTTTTACATAGGTATATCTGATAATCTATTCTAACGAATGATAATAATAAATAAACCCGTATCGTACATAAAAGTGTAAATAAAACAATGCCATCTATGAATATACTCATAAGGAAAAATTTATATCTACCCATTCTATTTTTAAAATATTGAGCGCATGGAGAAGTGTGAGATTCGGCATAGTTCAATTTTATGCAGACAATCCGATCATCAAGCTTAAATGTATATGTGTTACAAAAACATTACATTATTAATATACTTAATAAAAGATTCATAATGTCAATATGAAGCATAATTATCTTTGGTCGAACAGTAGCATGCCTACTTACTTTTTTTTTACATTATGAGAGCCTCCATAATATTCAAATTTAGAATTTAATAATTACGCTCAATTCTTGACCAACGCTAAGCACTATAATCCTCCTTAGAATAATAATTTAAGCGAACGTAAAAATATTTTTTAATCACCGCTAATATGCGTTAAGTATTAAGTAATCGTACACAAGTTGGCACCATCGAAACCGCAAGGTCTTTTGACATGGCGACCTCGGTATCGCGCGACCTGCATTTTATACACTCCGGTTTTATGACATCACCCTTCCTCTTTAGTCAGTCACTGTGACTTGAATTGGCACAATTACGTCATCAACCGAATTGTATTCGATATAATACTCTGTGTCAGATTTATTTATAAGTATAGTGTGATGGCTTATGTAGCACTAATGTAATGTAGCACTTCAGGTTTGTAAGGTTGGTGTCTGACGCTCTCTGCCAACCCCGTAAGGGACCTGAGAGGAGTAAACAATAGTAATAATCAATAAACAAAAATGTCTAGTGATATTTTGTTAGATTTTAATACAAGCAACCATGCATGGCACAATTAAGAATCAACAGAAATTATCTTATTTGAGGTCAGGAAGATTCATTACTTACGAGTATATTTGCTAAGTCCTTCCTGGTCGTCCTACCTGTGACCTCGTGAGCGACATTATAAACACAATTTGTGTGAAGCTAATCCTTGATCGTGTACCTGGTTTACTTATCTAGCACCTACATTTAAAGTTACATTTACGCCAATTAAATGTAATATACATTTATTTATTTAATATATAATTTTACAAGTGTGTTATAAGTTATAACATAAGAAATCATTGCTAAAACTGTGCTCCGATTTGTCCGCAAGCTTGTGAGTCCGTACATAATAGAACATACGATATTTACGAGCACATATATTTTAGTTTGTTTTATTACGATTCCACGCTAACGATTCAAGCTATTTATTGAATTGTAAGCTATTTAAACTCGGGTGTTTACAAAATAACATTACCTACCTACTAGTTGTTTGCGCCAAATCATTGGCAGTCATGTAAATATTTTACATTTGAATTTTAACGTATTGTAGCATATTACGTTTCATTGGTTGCTATTAAAGTGTAATTATTGTACTTATAGTTTTTTTTTCACTTCATACCACAGAAAATTTAATGAAACTTACACGTGTGTTTCCCGATTTGGTTATATTTTTAATTTACATGAGGCAAATCCAGTACTATGTCAGTAAATGGTACCGGTGGTTGTTACCTGCATGCTTTTTAAAAGAATGATTTTATGTATTAGTATTGAAGAGGTCTATAAATATGAGTCTGTAACAATATAAACAAAATGCATACACTGGTGAAATGTCTAAAATGGTGAATTTCATTTTATTAGATTTAACGCCATCTATTAGCAACAATTGTAATGTACTGTGTTGGGCTTATTTTATTACGTGCTTCACTGTCTATAATGAAGAATTTCAAGAATTCAATCATACAGATTACAGTACAAAATATATAAAAAAAAATATTTATATGTAATTAAACATTGCTTCTAAAGAATTTACTTTAGCCATTATATTTTGTCCCAATTTGACTGTGACAAAAATATTTGCAGTATAGTACAACAGAACCGACTTTTTGTGACACTTTCAAATATTTCAAGCCTGGTTATGTAGAAATAAGTTAACGCCGTCTGTGACTAAATGTTTGTGTAAATTACCTTTTTTAAATTATTGTAATCGCCACCACTGTATCTTCCAGGCGCTGACGTGCTCATGCGTGGCGTTGCACTACCACAGTTACAATGGCGAGGCTGACCTCGGCATGCTGGTCACTGGCACCTTCGTTGGTTACCTCATCATCTTCGCGGGCGCTGCTGCTGGTGAGTTACGGGATAGTTGTGGAATAATTATATTGACCTCCACATTTTCCAAGCTGAGCTCAATGAGTTTTATGACGTTATCCATTGGTGGGAGACACCCTTGCTCGGCAGTGAGACGGTAAAGAACTGCAGTTACTAGTGCCATAAACAAATAAAACATAAAGTAAAGTAAAGTAACCTCACGCCTGTAATCCCCGAAGAGGTAGGCAGAGGAATGTAGAACATTCCCACGTTTCACCAGTTACTTTACTTTTAACAAATAAAACATATTATAAATAAAATAAAATTAAGACCTGTCACAGGAAATGTTGTAAACTTAATGTCGGATACAATCATTACATAATTGTATCCGACATTAAGTTTACAACATTATACATAATAAATAAAATAAAATTAAGTCCTGTCACAGGAAATGTTGTAAACTTAATGTCGGAGACAATCATTACATAATTGGTTTACAATGTACGACAGGAGTTAATATTTAGGCTTGGCGTCCCATCAGCAATTTGTTTATGTGATTTCTGGTATTGATCAGTTATTACCAAGGTTAAAGATGTTTTATAAAATAGTTAGAATTTGTATCGTAAGCAGTATAATCGTGGGTTTAAAGGGTATGACAGACAAATGTCGATGCTCCAACTCATTTCGCAACAGTAGCAACGCGTGACGTTTTAGATGGGTTAGCTATTAGTCTAAAGCCCAGTAGAATACAAACTTCGACCAAACTATGCAATGTGCATGTCCACATTAAGTTACACAGGAAGGATACGCGTATTTGGTAACCTCGAGCAGTTGGTTTGAATACGAAATGCGACTGAGCTTTAAATAACGTATTTACTTAGCGGTTCAGTTAACAGCGGTCAAGGTGAGCGCTCCTCCAAATATTAAATACATATAGACACAGGGTGTTGTGTACAAATATAGGAAGTAATTGTAGAACACAATTAATACTAAAAATTCTATTTCAACAGTTCTATTTATAGTCGGATACATCTGTAATATTCATGGATAGCGCGTGGTCTCAGTACAAGCCAGAGAAACGTGGGAGAGTACTCCTCTACCTACCTTTTCGGGGCTTGTAGGCATGATGCTATGTCTCTATACAAAAGAATCATTATCATCAACCCTTTCCCTTGGAGCGTTACTAAAAATTTAAATATTGACTGTTATTTCAGGATACTTGATGCAGACGCCAACTCACAAACGCATTGATATCTTCTACACCCTCGTTGGCGTAGCACTGTTTGTGGCCAGCGGTGCTGTCATTATTGACAGGTACGATTTACATTTTATAAAGTAAATATGTATTTTAGCCCTCACATATCCTAAAAGGATAAATTCATATAGTAACAAAAAAATTATTATGAAAATGGTATCTTAGCGTTGACTTTTAGCGATTTTATAATGCATACAATAAAATTTACCGAATATTATTCAAATAATTTTTATTATTGTATGTGCAGATTCCAGCATTACGGGAAGAGTGATTTCCGGGACAAGAATCTCGCAAAAGCTTCATTGGCAATTATCAATGGCGCTGTTCTGCTTATCGACGCCGTGTTGACGCAACGCGGTGGTTAGGTTAGGTGGCGCTGTATGTGTCATCTACGTTGAAGC
>DWDV01002159.1:0-11977 GCA_018245615.1 Mimoniades ocyalus
TTTTCGTCGGTAGCTTGGGAGGCCTGCTTTTTAGTTTTATTTCTTTGATCAAGCTCTTCAAAGTGGAAATTGTTTGAAACTCGGTACTGGTGCCAAATTGGTATTCTGGAGTAATCTCACAAATTCTCACCTCGCGAACGAGGTGTTTCTTTTTTCACTTAAACATTTTTAGATGACTTGTCTCATTGCAATATGACAAATGATAGATTGTATTCCACGAAGCGGTAACTCGATAAAAGCAATACGTACAAATTATTCATGACATTGCACGAATACGATACAGACAATTCACAATTTTTCTGCAAAAATTATAACATAACATCACGCCTGTTATTCGCTAAGTCGTAGATAGTGGAGTGTAGTACACTCCCACGTTTTCCCAATGATGTCGTACGAAAAATGAAATGATATATTAATGTATGATTTATGGCGTAGAGCTGAAAGAGTAGTTAGCAGAAAGTGTCTTGTTTGTATTAATCGCCCTAATCTCTGATACTACCGGTCGGATTTGAAAAATTCTTTGTATATATTGTCGTCAGATATGCTATAGGATAGACAGACATGCTATGAGTTCCTTACGAATCGATTGCTGTTACAAATGTTAATCAGATATAGATAGATATTATAGGGAATAGCATTTTATACAATGACATTGACATTTAAGTGACAATTTTGTGAAGATAAATTTTTGCTCTTACGTCTTGTTATATAATATGTTATGTAATATATAACGCAAAATTAAAATAACTGAACTCTGTGCGAGTCTCTCTACAGTGCGGCTCAATGCGCAGAAAACAATATATCTATCTATATTAATGCCACGCGAAAATAGGACTAAAATTATGTTTTTGCTAAAGTACTGCAATTTATCTAGTTGCGATTTATTGTTAATAATGCCCGGGCGAAACTACGAGTACGTTTATATTCGTATATAGCATGATTATCTGTTTACCGCAGTTGGCGTACATACTGTTAAAGAAGTAAAACGTTAATATTGCTTATTTGTAGTGTCGCAAGATTATAGATACTATATAGCATAATAATTCAGGCCATTTCATAATAGTATGGACTTAAATAACATCCTGATATCCTATAGAAACGAATTATGAAGAATATAGAGCCTTCCAACTAGAGTTCGATCGTAGGAACATTGTAACCTTACTTTTTATACTTAAAATAGCAGTATTTTTGGTTACTCGTTCGTTCGCTATCAGTTAATCGATCGTAGTCCGACAGACGCATTACAGGTTCGAGGCACTTTGACTTGTTTGATCTCGACGAGTTTCCTCCCTTTTTTTTTGAGACGCGACAAGCTTATTGACCATTATTAGGGAACCGGAGTGCCTCTTAAATTCGTCGGTACACGTATATTTAAATGTACACTTATACGTACTTATGATAACGCAGTTAGCATTGCATTTGTAATTTATACAAGCGCGTTCGGGTAACGCAATCGACGTACCAGTTCGTACTTGTCTTAAGTGACAAGAAGTGAAAAGTGAAAGTTGTTTGTTAAATTCTTAAAACTCCGTCGCTATTAAGAATAAATAATTTAGCTGAAGACATTAATATTATGCTCAATATAAAAATATGCAAATTAGTTTTTATTCTTTCAGCAAAAAACTATTAGACTCGCTATTCCAAGAGCCTAAGAGCAATGACCGTTAAGGTCCATGTGCGATTTATTTGAACCTGTTCTCATAGTTTGTTGTGAGGAAACCCTTTAATCAGCGCTGCGCAAGCGCCGGGCGGCCGTGACAAGCGGGCCTCTCACTCGAATTCCTCCATATGGTTTTGGTACACGACCGTATCGGCCCTAAGGCTAGAGATTAGACCAAGAGCTTACGAGTGTGAGTGTAGTTGATGTAGCTTTTAGTGAATATATAAATATTCACTACATACGAATGTATAACTTGGTTATCGTTTATTGGTTTGAACCAGGTTATAAGCTTAGTTGACTGCCTCGTTGGTCATGTTGGTGTCAACCGCGACTGCCGATCGGGAGGTTCTGGGTTCAAATCCCGGGGTCGGGCACTACTGAATTTTTGTGAATTTTTAGATAGTTTAGTGATAAAAAGGTAAAAGGCTCGGAGTCTGGAAATGTATAGCAATAGGCTCACCACTTGTTCCATATTGGGACGTAAACGTAACTGGTGAAACGTGAGAGTGTACTACATTCCTCTGCCTACCTCTTCGGGGATTACAGGCGTGATGTTACGTTTTTTATAAACTTAGTTCAATATGCGGTTATAAATCTACCGGCCTAAAGGAAAATGTTACTTTAAGGTTACTTAACATCTGATGACTTTGATGTCCGTTTGCTATCATTATTATATAATCCGGGTCTGGTTCAGGGTCAGGAAAATAAGTTTTTCCTTTCCATTGCTTTCATCATCATAACATCCACTAACCCCTGATTTGTATTATATTTTATGTAAATAGTTTCCTTTGATCTCCGTTTTCGCTTTAAGCTATGAACATTTATGTATATCGTATTTTTTGTAATAGATATGGTTGTCATCTCTACTAATATAACATTTTGAACCAAATTTTAACGACTTTTCCTTAACTGTACGTTCTGCCGCTGAAGATAAATGCTAACAAGTATTTATGACTGTATACCATAATTATTATACCTCATATTTATAGTCACGCTTACATCCATATTTAAGTCGTTCTTTTGCTTATTAAATTTAATCATAAATTCATTTATAAAATCTATATATAAAAATTTAATTGTTGCCACTTAACTATTATCTAAAGTAAAATACAAACGCACCTTAATGTTAGCCTTCCTAATTGAAAGTGGGTCTTACAAAAAATTGGGGTCAATATTATCGTTAAGTCTAAGACTTAAGATTTGAAATAACATTACAGGTTATTGTAACCCTTACCCGTAAGAGTGTAGGTCGCTTATCGCATGAAAATAAAAGATTATGTTTGCACCTGTTTTGTGACCGAAAACTTGTGAAGTAATAAATCTGTTATCGGGCAGGATGAAAAGGTAAAAGTTGATATTAAATTGTTATCCTATTTGTAAATTTAATTAGTGAGTAAGTTAATTCACAATTAATACTGTACAAAAGTTTCGATTGATGCCAGTTACTAATTAATGACCTGCTTTATTTTATGAGAAAACAAACGGAGAAAATGGTATCGTTGCGTGAAGGTCAGTCGTGTGATATAACGGTGCGCGGTGCTTTCGAGTTGCACACAGGTAGCATGTTAACGCAACCGAGATTCGTGACATTTCCCTGCGCTGCTATCAAGTTATCCACTTTTGTGAAATACATTTCGTATATTACGTCACGGTACCCACGTTTCTGCGGTTGCGTTTCACGATTTGATAAGTTTCTTATCCTGTTGCTAATTGTATTTTTGGCAGTTCGTTTTGTTTGAAACATTTAAATAAAATTTTTTATGTTTCGCGCAGGTATTTTTATTGGTTACCATGTCGGCCAGGAAACTTAACCCGAGCTTCTCATATATGTGTACATACTTTTATATAAACTGGTCCCTGCCAATGTGATTGAAAGCGGAGTAATAAGAATTTGAGTAGGAGTAAAAATAGTTTTTGCTCACCCGAAATACAACGAATATTCTGATGAGATATTTTTTTATAATATGTATATATTTCTATATACAAAATTAAGATAAAGGTGTGTAATTGTTAAGAATAATATAAATTGCCCCCTTAGACATTTGTTTTGACACAAATTTTTATTACAGCGATACGAGCCCTACGAGGTACAATACGAGCAAGCAGTCTATAGGAAACCTCTGCGTGAACATGAAAAGCCTCAGGACCTTCGCAATGTACCCGGAGTGCCAGGTGTAGATTTCCCTATCTACCACCAAGTTCCAGAGACTAGCTTCTCGTGTGCTCATGTGCCCGTTCACCCAGGAATGTATGCAAACGTGGAGACTGGATGTCAGGTGAGGTTTAAGTTTTCTGCGGGATTATTTACTTAATTGAAAAGCAAACGCAAATTAATCCACTGTCTTAGGGGAGTCACAGTACTTGGAGGAACGTGTTAAGTGAGTGACTTTTGATTTTTTATGTCAAGGAAAACACTTTTAACATCTTAAACACTGTAAGCCATATAAAGTAACAGTACACCTGCACCTCCCGAAGAGGTAGGCAGATGACGGTAATACAATGCCACGTTTCAACAGTTATGTTAATGTCCCATTATGGAATACGTGGTGAGCCAATTGCTACACACGGGGTACAAATCCAGACTCCGAGTTACTACTAGAAGTTTCAACTAGAAAACCTATGTTATAAAAAAAACCAAAAGTACCCGATCCGGGGGTCGAATCCAGGACTTTCCGATCGACAGTCGCGCTTGCACTCACTCAATCAACGAGGCAGTAAATTTTAAATTAAATTCTTAAAAGTTCATTACAGATGTATCTTAAATTGAAATCAGATTTTCTTATTATGATTGGTTACAAAGTTTCTGCTTATCAATCACCACCATCAATGTACTGCGAACTGTTCTAAATATTAATCATTTCACAATTTCTGAAACGAAATTTCTTGTAACATTGAATTATTTCGACCGACGTCGAGTAAATTGAATAAGTTTAAGCTTTGTGACAGCGGCGAGAACGACTTGGAATTTAGATAGAAAAACAGTATTACAATATTAAGAGTTAGAAGTGTGTGTACGACGCGATTTAGGTTCGCAGTTTTTGGACCCAGTATTGAATTATCTAAATGTATTACTTGTAACAATACTTATAATAAGCAAACACATTGAAAGAAGAAGAATGTAGAGCTTGGTGTATTATCATTTTATTTATACAGTATCGTAGCAGTTCCGCTATGATTCTTATGGAAGATGCGAAGGAGAATAATTTGTGCAATATTTTGTAGGTATACATTCACACGTTTGACTGTTTCTGTATTTTAGTATGTAGACAGTGATAGCCTAGTGATTTGAAATTGTGCCTGCACACCTTAGGTTTCTCCATGATTCTCTCAGAAGCGTGTGAAGTTTGCCAATTTGCACTTGCCAATTGGGCTTATTCCTCATTCTCAGAAAAAACTCGAGCTCAATCGTGGAATGGGATAATATAGTGTCAATAAGCCTGGAGTTTACGAGGTCTTAGCGCAAATTATATACTCACATTTTCCTCGAGAATAATAAATTTCTGCTAAACTTCTCTAAGGGATCAATTTCGCTTTGTAAGAAGTTTCCTTTAACAATTTATTTGCCTTAAAGTCAAACTACATTGCATAGGTAAAGTTATGAAAGTATTGAAAGATTATTAACCCTTAAAAATTCCATAAGATTTGCTCTCATTTTTATTTATTTGTGATTATGATCATAAAATTTTCAACTTGTTTTATTTTTTGCTTTATAAAAAAGTACTAAATTAGCTGACTATTATTACTCATATGATTGGGGTGCATGAAAGGATGCTTTGCGAGTGGCGGCTATGTCTGATTAAATACACGAACATAAACTTCCCGGCGCAACTTGGACATTGCGCAACTATCTAACTAACTAACTAACTAACCCTTAACCACGAAGGCTACTCACTGACGATCAGCTCGACTCCACGAAGAAGAAGATTGACTGTTGTACAAGTACCATTACTTGTACTGGATATATCGATAAGTCCTAACTGAGCTTATTCATCCCCAGGCTTATCATGTATGTCACGATGGACGGGAAGGACATCAAGGCGCGTCTTTCCTGTGCACCAATGGCACGCTCTTCGATCAAACTAAATTTGCCTGCGACTGGTGGTACAACGTCGACTGTTCACAGGCCATCGAGCACTATAAGTGAGTTAATTTATTTATGTTACAGAATGAGAATCGTCAAATGTGAATAGAGGTTACCAATACAAGGACTCTCATGAATGAATTTTATTTCTTCACTCCGAAAACGGCTTACTTTGGTTTGCGTTTGAATACGAAGTTTATTATGCTCAAAAAATTTTAGAAAAATAGAAATATAGGACGCAATTAAGTTATCACTATGTAGACACACTAAATGTCAAGTGAGTCAATAACATGATGCCAATCCACAATGCCAATGGCATCTTTAATTGGTTAGTATGGGCTTAGTTTTAAATGTTTTTTTTTATTGTACCTATAAATTTGGAAAGCTATAAAGCTAGATATCATTATTACAATATGTTCATTTTCATGGTCGAATTTAATGACCGCTCGCCCTAATTGCAATGTTGTCGATCGTATAACAATACTTTGTAACAATAAATACTCTTGAGTGTAGTTCATGTTAAACAATTAAAAATTAAAGAAAAAGTAAAATCTGTCTAGCTTTGTTCGGAAACTCAAGAGTGTCAAGTCTCCTCGGTCCTCTGTGATTGCTCTCGACTCTATAGAAGTCAAACACGTAATTGTTAGAAATTTGGCATCTGTTCGTGTCAAAGTGCAATAAGAAACTTTGTGTTGCGTTTCGATGTAGAACCTGATGTGCGTTAATGAAGAGTAAGTAACTGCGTAGGGGTTCTCGGGTCAGTATTTGCGACAATCGAAACATCCGCTGACCTTGTAATAGTCATCAATTGGCTGTATTATCTTGTACTAGGGTTACCTGTTAGCAATTTATAGCTTAAAAAATGTTGTCACATTCTAAAAGATAAGGTAAAATAGGAACCCTGGTGTACTCATGTGTATCGAAATATACTTGTCTGGTGGAAATCAAAAGAGCTATCCTACAAAACTAAATCTGCTCCCTTGTAGAAAGATGATTGTAATCTTAATAATTTTGTATTTCAATAATCTGAACATATTGTGAGTAATTCAACATTACCTATTATTTTCATTTACGTGCATGCTATTTAGTATTCATTTTTGTAAATAAATACGAATAATAAAATGTTTTCCAGATTGAACGCTGATCCTCTGAAGAACCCTTACGTACCAAAAGTGAAACAAGAAGAGCCTCAAGAAGCCGTTTATTACAAGAAAGATAATTACTACGAGTAGACCAAACGTAACCTTGTCGATAACTTAATAATGGGACTACAGACGTTCTCAAAAAGAATACATTTATTATTAGAAAACCAAAAATTTACATTTAAAATAAATTTGTACATTCAGAGATTATTTAATTTAGTCAAATCGACATTTAAATAATTAACATCGCTTTAGCCAACTCCTTATATCACGAACAGTGGAGATTCACGAACTTGTAAAATCGTTCATTGAATTAACACTAACATAACATTATATTTTAAGTTAAATAAATGTCATTAATAATTCATCAGTCATTAAGGTGTCTTTATTGCTTTTGTATTGGTTTACTTCATTTAAGCAAATATCTTATTGTTGTATCGGGTAAGCTCAATCAATTATTCTTCAAAACAAATTCGAATTTTAATTTATAATGTAGGGTAGATCGAAGACCTACTCTTGTATGAACATATGCTAATCTTAATTCTGTCACTCATCTTATACAAGTAAATATACTGTACATACAGAAATACGCTGTTTTCAAAATGAAATGCAAATATCATGAATAGTGAATATAAATTCGTTCCGATGAACAACAATAATGAAGGATACTTAAACTATACGTTGTAATTAGTTGTAACTGATTGTATTGTTTTCACAATCTGCCTCTAACTGATAACAGTATAACGACTTTATTTGATTCGTTTGTTATGTACATATACATATATGTATGTATATACATATAATTAAAAAATCTAATGTTTTTTTACTGCGTAATATTTATTTAGTACAATAGTTAGGTGTCAACAGCTAAATCATTTATCTTGATCATTTAAATTTTGATAAATTGACAGACGTTGCTACCACATAAAATAACCTTTTTATGTCTGTACATTTAATATAATAACGTTACATTATAATAGTCAATTCTTTATGTACATATATGTAATTAATTTTATAATGAGTCTGGTACTTAAAAAGTATTTATAAGAAAAGGTTGCGATTACACTGGTAGACATTTTCATGTTAACGAGTCACTTTTACGAAGCGTATTGGTACATAGTACGGATATTGAATCGAGACTCATCGAACCTTAAATACTGTCTCGTAGTGACTATCATAACAATAAAGAGAACGTAGCATAAAAAAATATTTTTTTACAATATACCTACATGAGGTTACGTTTTGTATAAAAAGTTCGCTTAAGAAAAAATTCTGTAGTCCCAAGAGACAAATTTTTATCATAGTCGACAAGGATATCACGTACATGCCTATTTATTGTCATTTTCAGATAACTTTCTTATATCCATTGACACGAATATTTTTAGGGCCGTTAAAGAATGAAGTTGGAATGGCACACTTAGAAACTACACAATCTGCTAATTCACTTTACTCATTGTTAGACATGTTTCATTGGTGGGACAAGGCACTTAAAACTATATGAATCATTCCACATTAACTTCATTATTTCAACGCCCAGCAACATTTCATTTTCATTATTTATTCCACATTGATTTAACTTTTCCATACTGCATTACTAAATTAGTTATATTACACTTCATTTAATTGTTTCATTCATACATTTAGTTTAGAAACTCTCATTTTGTTATTATTTTCCTTTCAGTTGAGTTATACTCATTCGTTACCTTATAATACTCACAGAATTTATAGGTGGTTAAAATTATTGTAAAATTTTCTTTAGAATTAAATAATTTCATTAAATTATTTGTGTATCATTGCTATGATTAAAACTAAGTAGCAGTCATATGAATAGGAAATACTAAATGATAGTGCTATGACCACAAGACTTTCCTATATTGCTGTTAATGGTAAGTTGTGAATATCCATGGGCGACAGTTGCTATTTATGATTCCTACCGTTCGTGTGTTCTTCAGGTTGAAAAAAATGGTAACCAGTAATAATGAACGCTTATTATAGTTCCCCTGAAATAGTAATCGAATCAAATAAATTTACGAGGTGTTAATCATTCTACTGAAACACGTATAATCGACATTTAAACAATTGTCTTCATTGAATAAGTCTGCTGTTGTATTTTTTAAAATCAACACTATTTCCAGCTATATTAATATTCATATTTCGTCCATTTGCGGTGTCGTTTGACTCACTAGTGGGGAGTAAAAGGAGAAAGATGAGGATTATTTTTTCTACGGAACTTTATGTATAATAAATTTTCTTCTGGAAAGCTAGTGGGACCAGGACAATTTCGATCGGTAATGTTTAGCTGTTTTAGATGTTTTCGTTGCCTTTTTTACGGTTATAACAAATTTATCGCTTGTATTCTGCAGCTCGGAGAAACCGAATTCGATTTGTTTTATGTTATGATTTATCACTGACATACTCGTACTACATATCAATGTAGTCGATGAAATTTTTTAATGATTCTTCTTTAGTCGTAGGAAACATTGTATTTATTTTAAACCATTAATGTAATGTATACCTACAAGTTGCGGTGCTCGTTAAGCTGCGCTAATGAGATTGCGTCTATGTCCCCGTTTTATTTTGCTTTTAATTTATCGATGAGCATCGCTTGTGAAAACTAGACAATAGCCGTGAATTGTGCCGTTTTATTTTCAGAACAAATGTAATGGTTGAACAAATGTCAGCTTCGTTGAGACCATTTTATTTGTGCCATACGTCACTAATGTACTGTACTTTCCTTTACAAATAACCGTACTTTTCACATAATAAAAGTACGTTGTCAATAGTCAATGTCATGTAAGTAGGTGTAAGTCAATATTGTAAAAAATTTAAAATCACGTATATGACTCCCAGAGAGGTAGGTAGAGGAGTGTAGTACACTCCCACGTTTCTTCAGTTACGTTTACGTACCACTATGGAATAAGTGGCGAATCTAATGCCATACACCGGGCACATATCCAGACTCCGAGCCACTACTAGACATTTAGTTAATGTGATATTATTCATATCATCGGGGGTTCGTGGCAGGACACCTAGAAACAGTAGACTAAGTAGAACACTATATTGCTAATCACAGTGACGAATATCACTTATTTCTGTGGCTCGACTCACGTGTCTCCCAGACTCTCCAAGTTGCTCGTCGATGAATACTAATATCCAAACCAAGAGGAGACACACGTGCACTATTAAATTTGCTTTCGGCTCGAGTCATAAGCGACTAGCATTGTATAAATTTTGTAGCAGTGTTTCGTTCTTGAAATAATTCTTCAAACGAAATACTGCCATTCACATTCAGTCTGCTCATATTATGATTAGTATATATGTAATTTAGTTATATATTTAGTGATACACAGACAGTATCTGGACGGATCTGTAAGGGTGTACGCTATACAATTGTGATGAATTCGGTAGACGCATTGATCATGAATTAACTGTTTTCTGCTTCCTCTAATACAGTAGAATGCAATATGAAAACTCCGTTAAAATTAATACCTCATAAATTGCACCGCACGTTAATGGACATATTGTATTAGCATGATTGCGTTCAGTATTAGCATTTATTTGGGTTGGCTTCGTTAAGCCGGTTAGACGACGGCGTATGAATATTCCGCCAATATTTGCGCAGGAAACAACCGTTTTGTTTAAGTACAGGAAACATTTGGTCCGTAAAATTGGAATTTATGAACGATTTTTGTACGAATTGAAGCCGAGGTGCTGATGACGTAAAGAGATGCCAAAAGCTTTTCGTTGAGTTAACAACTTATACTATATTATGTAGGGTTGTATGTTATCTGTATGGTTAACAGGGTATATAGTAACACAGTTCACGTTATACCTTTATATAAATATATTTTTAACGACATAATGTAATTTATAGATATAAATATATTCATAACACCAAGCAACAAAAAAATACTTTTATTTTTATCGGATTCCGAATCACCATGCTATAGGGAACTTAGAACAGTAAATAAAACTTTTCACTCACGTATAGCTTTTAAGAGAAATTTATTTAAATTATATATAAAATATGGTGTAATCTATCTCAATTCTTTCCATATAATATGCAACCAATAAAAGCTTACTTCGTCATTCATATGTATATCAATATCAAGACGTGTTTCGCCAATGAATAGCATTGTCAGGCTGAGTGCACTTTAAAAATGTTCGTCGCCTATACCTACCTTATCCAACTGTCTTATTTATTTTTATGTGATCACCAGAGAGATTACATTTTTATCGAATGTTGGTTGCATTAACGTCACCTACTCGTAGTTGCAAGAGCGGATCCAGCTTTGGCGCCAGGAGGGGGGGGGGGGGGTCACATAGTCGGGGTCTAGTCACAGGAAGTTATAATTTAACGATTATAATAATAGACACAAGTAAAAAGTAGATATTTTATTAATAAATGTTAGTAGGTACTGTACTCAAAAATAACTATCTATATTTTAAAAAAAACAATTTTTCTTTTACGTCTTGTTTTTACGTTTTTATGGACGTGAACTCAGCCTTTTTTTTAATACTCCTAACATAATGTGAGCAGATGACTGTTTTAATTAAAGTTTCATGTAAGTTTCATTTAAGAAAAGTATATCATCACATATTTGTTGAAAACAAGAAGTCATTATAATCATATTTACATAAAACCATAATGGCTGTTTCGTTGGTCGTATTGGTTGCAAGTGTGACTGCCGATCTGAAGGTCCTGGGTTCAAACTCGGGTCGGGCATTACTGGATTTTTCTATTTTAGATTTTCTAATTGTGGCTCGGAATCTGGATATGTGCCCGGTACCTATATGGCAATAGCCTCACCATTTTTAGTTCAGTTTACATCCAACTATTCCGTAATGGAACGCAAACGTAACAAGTGTAACGTAGAAGTATACTACACTCCTCTGTCTACCTCTTCGGGGATTACAGGCGTAATGTTTTCAAACCAAGTTTTGTTGGTTGCAAGTGTTCACCAAGTGTCACCGGGATTACAAACCCGATTTTTAAAGGTAGCAAATAAGTCTATTAATGGAAAATTGACAGCTGTCATTGGGTATAGATCCGTGGAAGTACATCCGTACGTCAAAAATCATCTGTAATGAGCA
>DWDV01002160.1:0-11976 GCA_018245615.1 Mimoniades ocyalus
AGGCAGAGGAATGCAGAACACTCCCACGTTTCACCGGTTACGTTTAGTCCCACTATGGAATAGGTGGTGAGCCTATTTCCATGCATCGGGCACATATCGAGACTCCAAACCACTACTAGAAAATCTAAATTAGAAAAGTTTGTAGTGTTCGACCCGGGAATCGAACCCGGGACCTCTCGTTCGGCAGTTGCACTTGCAACCAACACGACCAACGAGGCAGTCTATATAAATATACAGTCTATATAAATGTAAAGAAACCCTAAGTTCGAACCCGGTCTTGCACCCACACATCCTTATAGACACCCAAACTTCCTAATTAGCTGTGTGTAAAGATGTGTGTGTGCAAAAACCGACGGTGTCAAGGGCCGACTCGCTCTTTGCATATTTTCGGACGAGAACCATTTTGGGAAATGCAACAACGCTCGCGCTGTTTTTTGTAACAACATCCGATCATATCGTTTTATTGCTTATAGAACACGTGTAAGTAACGATTTGGTTAACCATGTTTTATATTTTATTTCGTACATTATTATTAAACGCAATACACTTCGTTTAATTTTAAATTCGTTTGAAGTGACTATGTGTACAAGTTAATGTTCCCATTGATGTGACACTGTCACGAGGCATGCTAATTTAGTCTTTAATGTCATAAATGCCCAGTGTCATACGAGTATACCTTTCCACATTTAAATCTCAACAAACTTAAACTGATTCCATTACCCTGAATATACGATATTTATATTTATTACCCCAAATACCGGCTATAGAAAATCGGCTATAGAAAAGAGTTTCAAGAATAGCCTACCCAAAAGAGGCTCTTATCAAGTCGCGTCGCATCGAAACGATTCTTTTAATATATACCAGAGGTTTCCAAAGTATTTGATACTGTAGACCGCTCGCCAATTTTTTTATATTTAATTATGTAATTTTTTTTGTTCTATTTGGTCACACTTAATAGAATTTTTTAACGAATACCGTTGTTTAAACGAAAATTGAGTACAGTACAAAAGTAACATCACGCGTGCACTCCCCGGACAAGTAGGCGGAGGAGTTAATATTTACACGCCCACGTTTCACCAGTTACGTTTACGTCCTATCGTGGTATAGATGGTGAGCCTATTGCCATACGCCGAGTAATATTCCAGACTCCGAGCTACTATTGGAAATTTTTACTAGAAAATCTAAGTATAAAATATCCAACATAATATTCCAAACCCAAGATTCTAACCCAGAACCTTTCGCTCGACAGTCACGCTTGAAACCACTTGACGAATAAGGCACTACAAATACAATACAATGTAGTCGTGTACAGTAAAAAAAAACAAAACCAAACAAATAAATCATATCTATGAATAGTTTTAGTCACACAAGTTCGCAATATTCATTCGTTTTCAAGAAAATTTTGATCACAAGTTTTCATATATTGAAGATAAATTGTTTTCATGATTACTTTATTTACATTTCACGTAACTCCACACCGTTATGTTACCGTCGTGGTCCTAATGCAAGATAGTTTCTTAACCTGCATGTCAATATACACTACCAACTTTGAGAACCTTCGACCTATTCTAACAGCGTCGGCACGACCGGTAATATTCGGAGATAGCCCGCTTCGAGTAAATAGGCCGAGTGATGTTCAAAGAAAAAAACATATCCAATACAAAAATTTACTTTTTTGTTCTCAGTCTAGGTAAGCTGGACACAAGTTACTAATACAACAATTACAAACCATAAAAATCTTCGAACATATTTAAATAAGAACAGAGGGCTTATATTGTATATATTCCATATGATATATTTATTTTACATACAATATACACACACAAATATTCGGAGCCACACGACATCTGGCCGCGTAACGCATAGAGAATAACAATTGAGGCGATACTCGCCTGACTTTCTTCTAAATATAGCTTTTGTCTTCTTCTAACACGTGTATTGTTCGATATTAAATTGCGTTTATAACAAAAATTATTATTATTGTTGCATGTAATTCTTTATAAAGCCGTAATGTGTAAGAAAGAGGATTCTTTGCCGTAAAGCTTATGTAATGGCGGCAACGGCGTCCTAGACGAAGTTATTGCGAAACTTGAGTGAAATTTTAGGTAGAGAGAGCCATAGGATTGAACTAAAATAACTTTAATCAAAAGTTTATGTATAAAAAACAATGATAAACATGTATCAATGTATCTATGACAGAAATAAGGCTTTATTAAATCCATTGTCTTTGACGATACCGTTGGTGTTAAAGGCCTCCGTCCGCAACTGTAGTATAAAAGTTGACTGCTGCGACTTGAAATAGTTATAATTACCTACATCGCTTACTATATGTGAAAGTTTTTTTTGTAATTTTATAATGACGTAATAGGAAAATATTTTCTAAATAGAAATGTAATTTTTTACTATCATTTCTTCAAACATTACAACTGGCAAAATAGAATGTATACATACATGTATGGCTACAACTTTTCTATGAACAACATCATTAAATTAACAGAATGTAATTTTATTTGTAAATAACGTGTGTGTGTGTTTGTGTGTGTCTGTGTGTGTTTGTGTGTGTGTGTTTGTGTGTGTCTGTGTGTGTGTGTTTGTGTGTGGCTGAGTGTGTGTGGCTGAGTGTGTGTGTTTGTGTGTGTGTGTGTGTATCTCAATCATCGTTATCATCAACCTTTTTTGCAATCCGCTGTTGAACATTGGTCTCTTTTGAAAAGAAGATAGGTTAACACTTTTATATCCGCGCTGACCAAGTGCACGTTAACAAAAATTGTATCTTATTACCGGACATATAAACAGCACCATTGTGGAATGGTTCGAACTTTCCTTTTAGATTTCATAACCCTTGAATACAACATGTTACGTTAACAACTGTCCTCTGTAAATTATTACGCAAACTAAGTCATCTGCTCAATCGAGAAACGAACGCGGCACATTCAGGACAGTTAACCAGTGGTGACCAATGTAATGGATGTTATCAAAAGCATTAATATGGTAACCAGTCGTCTATTCCAGTACGTTTGGAAATACGTACACACAATAAAGTATGGAAGGGCGACATCTGCCCGAGTAGCGTGCACTGAATAACAATCGTGCATGACTTCTTTACTTTTCTTTATGCGTTGTCTATCACTTGATGAGTATTTACTTTTTCAAAAGCAACACAAGGCCGCAAGCAACCCCAGCAAAACCGTTCGGAAACAATGACCGCCCTGACGTTAGGGCAACCGACATGCTATCCAAGTGGCGCGACCAGAATAACAAATGTTTATAGTCTCTAAACTTTCCAACCAAAACATCTTCAGCCTGTTAGAGGACAACTAGTTATAATAGATAACGATTGTTTCTTTTCAGTTACAATAAGAATAAATCGAATAATTATAATGTAAATAATTGGCTATAAATAAAATCTACATGTCAATTGGCAATGTCAATTACGGTTACTTGTCATATAAGATTCATAAATGAAGGGTGTTCTGTAGATAGACTCGGATATATGCTTACCTATAGATAATATTATATATATCTTCTCATAATGTTTTTCGCTTTCCTTTTTCAGGCAAGCAGAGGTCTATCAGAAGAATAAATTAAAATTGTCCATGGACACAACGAAAACAAATTAAATATATTAACCAATGTATCGGACCTCAATGATAAGAAACATAAAATAAAATAAGAAGACATAAGAGGCAGGATTCAAAACTAAAAATATTATCATCTCTCAAATGTTATCCATCGCTTTTTTAACAAAACAAAGAGCTATTCCAAAGAAATTTTTCATATCAGAAACATGTCAGATATCTATTTTCTTTTTCATATAAAGGCAGTGATTATCATGTGAATTGATTACCGCAAAATATTAAACCAAAATTAAATCCTTAAAGTTAACATTTTTATGTTTTCAGGTCAGCAGCTGAGAACGCGAATCAAATCTCAAATATGTGTCAAATCTTCAAAAAAAATTTTTTTAATATGTAATAACAATCCTTTAATAATACTATTTTTAAATGTCCAATATAAAAACAAAATAATAACACCTAATATACTCGTAGTTTACAATGACAATGGATAAAGATTACATAATGCTATGGCGCAATTGTGCAGCGTGACGGACTATGGCCTGAATATTTGTCATTTATAAAAGAGACCTGTGTTCGACGATAAAACGTTAAAAGGGTTACAGGTGACAGTGGTGGTGATCAAGACTCGTAACAGAATATTGAAGCTACTGGAAAAATCGAACAATTATCATTTTTTATCCACCACAAAAATGCCTCAATAACATTAAAAAATATAGGTATCTACTTAGAAACGTAACAGAATAAAGGGTAAATTGGTAGAAATAACCTTTATAGCTTTTTTTCTAAGGGTCCTAATTCACCTATATCACTGAATTAACATTGCGGAGTAGTCTAGAGTGAAGTCGCCCAGCAGTGGGACACGAAACGGGTCGCAGCGGTCGCCAAGAGCTCGCAACAAAATCGCTAAAACTTAAGGGGGCGACGACACCGCGCCGAACTGCGCCGCTTCAAATGTATTCAAATATATGCGCGATTAATTCAGGCTGCATAGCCAGCGGGACGGTGTTAGTAGTGGCAGCCGGTCTCACTTTCTACGCCGGATCGATGAGGCCGTGACCTTCACAATGCCTCTTATTTGGCTCCTGCATCGATTTTTTTAGCACATCGCGGTTTTCGGACCCTGCAGCAGGCCAGCGCCATGCAGCGTATACGACCTCACTGACACCCTTGAACGGGAAACGACATACGCTGTTCCAATTGAAGGTTGTACCAACGGATACTTCATTTAGCTATAAAATATTCGGTTGTCGTATTATAGTGGGTACTACTGGTCAGTGGTTGCTACGGTCTGGTTTTTTAACAAAATGTATGGTTTTAAATATTACCTAAATCAAATGCACTAATCGGGAAAAATATTCAGTGTGTTCCTTTACTTTAAAATGTGGTATGAAACTAGAGACCCTTGTATACAAAAACCTATCTATCTATATATCTTTATGGAGAGTAAATTATCTCTGATCACCTAAAACCTTAAATTTGTGAAAGCTGTTTTTCACTACCTTCAAAATCAGTCTCGCTCTAAAAAGTAAACGCAGTACCTATCTTAATAGATATTCAATTCTAGCGTAGTCGCTTCACTTCAAAGACCTTCCGGCTTAGTTTTCCACTTCATAGAGATAACACAATTCCTTCATCATCTTTACGATAACGCCCGCGGGATGCAAACTACAAAGGAGCGGCGACTCCCTTTTATAACGGTTAAGAGCCCGGTTTTACAACCAAAGGTTTGCTTTGAAAAGAAAGACTCCCTTGTAAAATTCCTTTTCAGGTCTCCAAGGAATTCGTTTACGTACGTACGGACTACGGACATAGAGTATACACATAAAAATAGATAGAGTCAGTTGGGCGTAGAAGGATGTGTGGAGGTGTGTGTGCGACGTGAGGCTACGTACAACGTGGCGTACACGGGTGTGGGTGGAATGCGGTGTAAGTACGTAAGTGTAGCGCGACCGAGCAGTGTTGAGGCTTGCGTGACGTCACAAGGATTATCAATGTACAGTGGAGTTAGTAGGCGTCGTGCAAGCGTAATAAAAAGTTTATGTTAGGATTTTATGGTGTAAACTGTAGACTTTTTGGTTTTTAAGGGTCACGGGTTTTCAACGCTGTTTGCTTTCTTGAGCAACAAAAATAAGCCTAATAATGCGATACGCAAGGACAACAACTTATTTATACAATAATTTATGTTTATTGTATAACTAAAGGAGTATTACTTTAGTAACACTAGTTTTACAAAACTACTTTGTGTGGTTTTATGAAACGTTGATATAATATAAATAATATAGTAATTGCCTTTGTCAATCTCAATTCTGGGAGACTCTTTTATATTAAATAAAAGAGATACATATTTGAATTACAAAATAAAATATATATCTAATAAACGTGTGCACTATTTTAAAAATAGTGGACAAAAAAGAAAGTTGGAAATGGAACAAATAAAAACGTGATTGAAATTTTCATTTTCACATGAAACCATTTAAAGTCTTTGTTACATACGGCTCCGCATCCAATGTTTATAAAGTTTTATATATCAACATAATTTCTGAGTTTTTACTATGAAAATGAATAGAATCAACATCATCACATTTTCCCTACTAAACAGTAAAAAAAACTCGATAAGATGGGAAAATTTAAAGATAAAATATGTATTTCACCAGCGCAATTACTTGCAAAACAAATAAATTAATAATAAAAGTAGAGTTCAACCATCTGTGTTTTTAAATAAAGCTGTTATGATATGTTCACAATTAACTCACAATAGTAACAACGAACTTCGTCCCTTAAATTAATCTGCTAAACGATTTTAGCTCATATAAAGTATTATAGTTTAAACAAAAATTTTGCTTTGTGTCCATTACTACAACGCAGCACTCAGCGTTTTATTTTTCTACCCAAGACGTTAACTCTCATAAGGTTCTACTACAAGACATGTGACATCAAGATTAAATTAGCCTACGACGAAATGTCTAAGTGACGTTTTAAATTTAAGGACTTGTCAAGCATCAACATGTGGCGGTCCACGTCGGTCACGCACACAGCGCCAGGGCTACGTGCCGTCGTCTTGGCAACGGGACGCATGCGCGGCGCCGCCCACCGCCTCCCCCGACTGCCTCCATCCATTCTGTATGATTGGTCATTCAATGATAACTCGCTATGGATCTCTGGTCTACTCCGCTCTACAACTCTATGTCACACCGACTAGGATTTAACATTTTTTATTGACACTGCCGGCTGGTTCGTCTCGCCGCGTCCGCGCTGGACAACTCGCACAAGGCAATTCACCATGTAGTCGGCAATGCACTTATCGATTATAACTTAAAAGAAAATAAAAATTTGAAACTTTAAGAATGTTTTATTTTCTATTGTGTATATTGAAATGTTATGCATTGGTGTTCGAGTGTTTCCATACAATTACATATTATTATTATAATGTGTTCATAAATTATATAGTAGTCGCATAACGAAAGGAAAATGTTGTTTTACATTTTCATATCATGCTATTTTACTTGATTAATCTAAAAACTATCATACACAGTAAGATACATACAGTTACACAAAACACAAAAATAGAGCTATTCCTTTAATTCGATTTGATTTATAAAAGATAAAAGAAAAAAGATGCACATTTTTTATTATTTATTGTTACATAATAAACGTATACATAATAGACAACGAGATGATATGAGGTACATTAACATACAAGTGAATGACTCGTGTTCACAATTCAATGAAATTATACAAAGTTATTCTCATGAGATAAATTATTACTTACTAATAGTACTTATTTTTTGTTTGATATGCTAATGCAAACAGCTGAGTGATTTCATTCACTTAACACTAATTAGCATTTAATTATATAACAATAAATATTAATGCTACAATATTAATAGAGTCGTTGACTCTTCGTTAATTAATTATATTTATCATAACACGTACAAACGGACTTCCAAATGTCGTTCGGTTTTTTTTATCGCGGTAACAAATAACTAATCTAAGCCGTAGCCTTCAACAGAGCTACACACAAGTACATACCTATATCTACGGTAACACAAATATCCGAAGTTGTAAAGCTAGATGTGCAATAAATTTCAGTAAACGATTTATGGAGATATTCATATTAGGCGCTCGTAAAAAACCCTTGAAAATTTGTACGATTCCATGAATGAGAGCGAACGTGGATTACAAACATCTCACCAATTTCCGAATGAACGTTACGTGTACGTTGCACTGTTCACGTTTAACACAAACTTGATACGAAGCGTCAAAATTTAGAAAACAATTCGTCTTTTCGAATACCGAAACATTCGCAAACGAGGACATTTACAAAACACCGCTAAGTACACAATAATGGACTTCTAAACAGCGTATACATGTTGTTATGGATATATTATCTGTGACGCGGAACGGCGATATCCGCGCGGCGTCGGTGCGAATGAGACAGCGACCCCGCACCGACCCACACACTGTTACGCGGGAAAACCTCACGCACACAGGCTGAGTCGTGGTGTTACGGAAATGGAATGTAGGTATCCGAGCGGACGAACGTCACTTGATAACGATTGTAATGTACGGAATATGATCGCACACCTACAGCTATAGCTTTTAGGGGAAGGGTTGTAGTGATTTCCATTTACTTTCGCAATCGGATAATGGAAAATATTAATTAAGGTGCGACCAGAGCCCGATAATTTGCTTTGTATTTGAGAGCAATCTCTGGTTTGTTTTTGTCGTTTTAATTGACAAGGGGGAAAACGGACGCTGAAAATCTTTGATTGCGGCGATTTTAATCTTTATACACCACAGTTTGTTTTGTCGCACACAGCTTAATTAACATTGAACAGAATAAAAATGTCCGAATACTAATTATTAACACATTACAGGTGTAATCGTGATAAAATAAAACATTCACAAAATTCATAATAAGTTTTACAGTAACGGCGTCAGTTTGGTTCGACTCGCTAGACAAGCGGCGGCGTCTAGAATAAACACGAAACAAAGTTTTATTAAAACGTCTACGCGCCGCGCTTACGTGGTTAGCGTGAAAATTACTTCCCAACTTTTCGGAACACAATATTAAACGGTGCATTCAGCGCCATCTGTTACTGAGTAGCGGAGTTACTGTGCGCATGGTTCTTATCTAAATATAATAGAATAATAATTTTTTTCTTATAAATCAAACTTTTTTTATTAACCTAAAATATGTCCCGTTCATTTAAAAAATAGTTTCCAATAAACGCAAGCGGCTGACGTCGCTAAAGGAAATAAATTCAAACGACCTTGCTTCATTAATGCGTTGATAAATTATACATGAGGTACATTATCATTGTTTGAGGTTTGAACGCTTTTTCAGTGTTCCAACCGCGCGCGATTACTGCTGAGTTTTGAGTCAGCTGATGTTTATCACGATTACGTATGAGTTTGTAAGAAATCACTCGCGAAAATACATTTTTAATTTCGAACCGGATGGAGTATTTGCACATCTTTTGTTACATTTAAAAAAATCTATTTTATTAACGTATTTATTACATTACAACAACATTTAACGTTTCCTTTGCAATTCCTAATTATTTTTTTAATTTAATGCATCAACATACGTTTTCATTTCACAACATTATTGTTTTGTATAAAAACCTTACACACAATAAGTTTTTTCGTTCGATTAGAATTTTTCTATTAATATTCACTTTCAAAGACATTTCTGTTGCCATAACTTTAACATAGGTAATTTATACAAATTTGATTAATATGATATAAATTTAATGTCATGTTTAATTATGTAATTATTAAGCTTAAATAAAACAATGGTTTAATGTTGATACTATGTATTATTAAAGAGATATGTTACCAGCGAAATTAAACTTGTTTTAAAAATAATATAAAACACGACGAGAGTACAATCGCAGCCGTCGGAATATTTCATCGTCTGTTATGATTCAAAAAGTTTTAAATAATACGACACGTATAAAAACTATAACTTACTATATTTTATATTTATTTTTACCTGTATACTAATAATGAAGTAGTTTTACAAATGCCTTTATAATCTAAATATAAACCGTAAAAGAAAATTTACACTTGAATACAAGTTTACAATATAATCGATGAGCTTGTAAAATTTAATTTCTTATTACGTTATTAGTAGATACGACTACTAACGTAATACTACGGATGGATAAATGCAACTACTAATGTATTATTCAAGTTTAAATTAAAATTAAAGAACAGCGGTATCAATGCAAGCCTTATAGTTTGATCTACGAGTAGTATTCACTTAAAGTAATTTCAATGCGTGAAAAAAAACTGATAGTCCAGTAAAATCTGCGTCACAATACACAATAACATTTTATATTGATTACTCGTAAATATTCCACGTTGAGAGCACAGAAAGCTGTTCAATTCAATCATAGCACGATTTTTGTAACGATTTATTGATTGAATGTAATAAAATATTAATAAACAAATTACATCTGAATAATCGGGCTGAATGTAGCTCGCGTGTCGCTCGCCGCTTCAGCCGACAATAACTTACGGATATCATTGCAACACGCGAACTTTTAAATAACGAGCAACCAGCTGCTACGCTTAAAGAAGATTCAGTGCAAGACATTTAAATGACAGGACAAATATTATACTGCATTTTGATCATATTGTAGACATGAGACGGAAAACTAGCCAGTTGATATTGGACAAGTTGTGCTGAAGCATTCAGACTACAAGGAGAGACGCTGAAGCTCCTTCATCAGCTTTGTCAAAACACAATGTTAATCCCATTAATTCGCAAAAAACACAGACAGGCGTAATTTTCTTTTTTAGTTCTAAGAGAATGTGTAATATTACACTTTACATTTATAAAGAGTTTGTCTGAAACTATTCATAACTGGTTATGAAAATCAATATTACAACGCTTTATTATGTCCAACGTGGTACCAACGCAAGTATAATTTACCATGTTTGTTGTTTATACATATAAAGTTAATGTACGTGTAACTATGTACATTTATAAACAATCAAATAGAAACACATCACCTTAGATATATTCGCACGTAAGACTGACATGACTGTTTTGGTGAGCTTCACAAAAGTGGGGACACTTTTTCATGCCTATAATCCCCGAAGAAGTAGGCTGAGGAATGTAGCACACTCCCACGTTTCACCAATTGCGTTTACGTCCCACTATGGAATAGGTGGTGAGCCAACAACCACACATCATCGGTCACATTTCCACACTCCGAGCCAATACTAGAAAATCTAAATTAGAAAATTTGAAAATAATTAGAAAATTTAGATTTGAACCCAAGACTTCTCGATCATCAGGCGCGCTTACAACTAAAATACGACAACGACCAACTAGGTCTTCAAAATACACATTAATTATACATATAGGTATACATTTAATTTCATAAAACAGATTACTATTTATAGGTACTTGAAATAACTTCAGTTACCATAATTACGTAAGTATATAAGTAAGTAGGTATCTAAATATAGTCATCAAATTAATTCAAAATCCTACAAAAAACCTCAATGTCGGTACACATTGCCCACTAACAATGTATTTAATGCGTACCTACATTTCAGAATTGAGGTTTTATCGTTGCTTTAAACTCCAAGTCGCCATTAGCCTCAAAATCGCGTCCATCTCCGCAATTTGTTCTAAATAACAGTGCAGTCTATAGGACATGCCCACATGCCATTGTTCGATCGATTTGTGTGAAGCGACCGTGAAATGAACTACCGTGGTATGGTTTGCACCTGGATGTGAGGGCTATGTACCTTCCTATATATGTGTATGTATACGCTGGCCGCAATCAGTTTTTATTTGTAGTCGTATGAACAATCGCTTATGATTACCGATTAAAGACAATACAGTGCGATGTAAAATTATTGTTGCTAGATAATTATACAACAGCATTAAATTCCAAGTCCGTCTTCATTTAAAACGCTACCCCGAGGGATAATGTATGATAAAATAAAATACAGTTTTAGAAATGTTTACTTGAATACAAGAACATTATTATCTCAGTTATATAAGGCAATTAAATAGATTACATCAAAAATCAAATAACACAAGCTTAATTACAGATTTCGTTACAAGTATCTATGTACATACAAAAAATCCTAACATACTCGTAAACGTAGGTACCTTTAATAAAGATTATTATGACGTTTAACGTAAAACACATTGATTTATATTCCATAATAAATTACAGGCGGTGAACTTCAATGTGAACTTCAAGGTTATACATAAATATACTTGCAATATTGAAGAATACTGCAGACTGATAGGAAATATGAGGTACATACGTCAGTACGTAGAAACGTGAACGCAGTAATACAAGCGTGATAACGTAACATCACCCCTGTAATGCCCGAAGAGGTAGGCAGATGAGTGTAGTACACT
>DWDV01002161.1:0-11972 GCA_018245615.1 Mimoniades ocyalus
GGGACGTAAACGTAACTGGTGGAACGTGGGAGTGTTCTACATTCCTCTGCTTACCTCTTCGGGGATTACTTTAAGTTTTAAGGCCGCGGGCCATGTTTGATTATAAGGTAATAGAACCATTACAACTACTTACAGCGTAAAAGGCAACATATTCTGTTTCTTCTCTCTTTACAATGCAATTTATGTTAATACTATTATTATAAATGCGTTCGTTTGTGTGTATGTTTGTTATTCTTTTACGCTGAAACGGCTGAACGTATTTGCATGAAAATGAGTAGATATCTAGATAGACTATGACCAAAAATAGCACAATGACTACGAGTTTTATTAAAATTTGCCAAAAATGACACTGCTTATTTCTTGGGCAACCAAATAGACATTCACCTAGGATCAGTTCCTAGAAATCGATCCTCATGGCATAGCAATAAAAAAAAATTAATGCGTCAGCAACGCCAAAGTTAGCTTATAGTAATTGTTAAAATACAAGAGAAAGAAACAACTTAGTATGGAAAAGGCGCACATTCAGTCTTTGTCGTTGGCGGCCACGTACGATCCACGACTGCTGATTTTCACTGAGAGACATTTTATCTCGTGTAGTTAGACGATGTGCCTGTGAAAAATACAATAGTAATAAAAATTTGAATTTTTCGAATTATAACTCTGAATCTTAAATCACACTAGTTACATTACGTTAATGACGATACGAATACTGATCGAGCGAAATGTATATTGAGATTATTTCCACATAAAGGTCCAAAATTTTAACATGATACCATAATGGAAGGCAAGTGGAAAACCATATTCCCTTAGAATTAGTCTTTACTGATTTTAATGAAACTATTCCAAGTGTGCATACATTACTTGTCACTAGTTATCATCAGTTCCTGGTTAATTTTGAAATTCTGCAATATTTGTTTCTTTTTCATCCTATAAGTCGTCATCTTGACTTTCATTCCTCATCTCGGCACATTATCGTTTACGCAAATTAACCATAGTTTTCTTGAACTTTCGTACACAGTTATAGCCGTACATATTCATACCACTATCACATTTTACCGTTCAGCGATCTTCATGTCTTTTCTCTCATTAGCACTACTTACAAAATACCCTAATGTATTTATTTCCGAGTTTACTAAGGCATATAACCCATATTTAAATATAGGTACTAATATGTACGTACGTACCAAAGATTTCACATTAATATTTAAATGGAATAAGGAATAAACGCAATAAGTATAATAATCATCAAGTCTAAACGGAAAGATGTCTAGTGGAAAAGTTGTTGAAAACGCCAGTCGTCACAAAAACTTTGATTCAATTGCGACCTGTTATGAATATCCAAAGATACTCGTCCAATTGTAATTGTTCCATATAAAAAGGGCAACGAATCAGTTGAAAGACCTTTGAACGCTTCAAATGTGTTTCGAGATGATGAAAGCTTTCAAAGGAATTCTTAATCGAGGTTTCTTTGTGTAAGCGAATGGATATTGATCTGCTGCTTATATTTTGAACAAACACGTTTGTACGGGGGATACATTTGGTATTTACATAAAGTTATATATTATGTATATGAATATAAATTTGGGATTAACATTAAAACAGTGTATGATATGCAAGGAAAATCCAGTTGCAAATTAAAAATATGCATACCTTCAATCAAGTTTCATATTTGTACGGATGTGTGATCAAACTACATATAATCCGTAGGTGTTATAAAAGCATGTGGAAACCGCCTAAGGATTTACCACATACTCGTACTATGCGGCACGTGTGCCGTATAATGCACTTGCGCATAATCAATGCACGGACGTCCCTTTACTTCCCTCGTAAGGTTAGATACACACAGCATGTCCTCCAGTACGGAGATCTGCGTTTTGTACAACACGATTTCAAATCGGTCGCACAGCTCACCACCCTCTTCTCCAGGTTGTGGAATCGTCCATTAAAATAATGTGAATTCCGTTGAGAGCTAAATCTCATTCTTACTCCTTTCCATTAATTTCAAGCTGGGTCACTAGCTAGTCACAAAATTCGGTGAAGTTGTTAAGGGCGTTAAGATTGACATTGCAGGCCGTTAAGTATAGGCGTGATGTTACGTTTTTATAAAATTAATGTCAATGTAAAGTAAATTTATGTAAATGTAAATGTGAAAAAGGAGCGTTTCAGTTTAGGAATTTTATTCACTGGTATTCCCCGCCCGTATATACATTTGTATTTACCCTACTTGGTATATTAAAATGGTAGAGAAGATATGAACGGCAAAAGAAAATAAGAAAGCAATAAAAAAAGTTAAATATGTGCATTTCAATTTAATTTTCTAGCAAATGTTATAACGATGGATAACTGAGATTTCCTGTCGCAGTTAAATAAACAGCGCTTTATTACGTAGCAGAGATAATTATGAAAAATAAAAAAGTTAAATGTTCACTTAACCACGTTGCGGAAAGAATACGTACTTTAGATGAAAATCAGAATCTGGTATTCGACGCACGGTTCTGTTAAATTTCCCTAAAGATAATAAACGTTCCGGGGCAAATTAAACAGCTGTTTCGTTTACCGTACCTTATATTACCAACTGTTTACTTTAAACGTCCACGAGTTCCTATATTCCAAATGTTTAATTTCGGTCCCAATCCAAGCCTTTTGTCGGTGAATATATGTATGTATTAAAATTTACTTATTACACATAAACACTAAAGCTATTGTTAATCTGTATGTAACATAACATCTACTCACAATTCTAATTCAAAATGCTTATACATCATTTCGGTTATAACGGTTTATTAAAGATACTACGAAATAAACTTTTATTAGTGACGCCCTAAACTATTTGTCAACATTGACCAATAAGCCCAAACTCGAGTAGTTCACTGGCAACTACTGGAGTGTTCCAATATCCGTGCCTTAATAATAAATGCGTTTGATGGTTCCATTTAAACGTATTGTCATCACAACAAACAACACACAAATGCCAAGTTTCGTCGTGACATAAGGAGAGTATTAAATATTTCGAATTTCGCGTTCATTGTGCAATTGTTTAAAACCACTGACGGAATGATTCACTTCCCGCCTCCAATCCTCGCTCCTTCGCCGACGGTCTTTCTTGAAGATTAGTTGACTGGCTACTCCGTTGGTCAAGTGAGTGCAGATGCTGAGCGAGAGGCGCTGGATTCAATTCCCGGCTCGGCTACTTTAAGATTTTATAACTCGAAATTTCTAGTAGTGGCTCGGAGTCTGGATTAGTGCCAGGTATACGGCAATAGGTTTGCCTCTTATTACATAGTAGAATGTAAACGTAACTGATGAAAGGTGGTAGTGTACTACACTCCTCTTCCTATGTTTTTGGAAATCACAGGCGTGATAGTGTATATTAAATACGTGCACGATTTAAGTTGATTCAGACGCGTGTTTTATAAGTTTCCGACTGCTTCATTGGATGCGAGAACATAATTAAATAAAACACTATGAGTTAAGTAGATAATTTAAATAAAAAGCAATTCATGTGCAGTTATGCGAAAACTTTTCTCATACCTGCCATAACCGGGGCCCCGATGGTGTCTAAACAAGTTTATTAAATCAAAACTTTATCAATTTATTGTTAAGGTATTATAAATAAGGGTTCAATTTATTTGCTTATTCTACTTCAAAATTATTATAACCCATTAGAACACCGTATACATATTCAATATAATTTCGAAGAACGACACGGTTTGCATGACATTATTAAAGATCCCAGAGGCTTAGTGTTAGTTTTTTGTATTACGAGTAACTGTTCTCAACTACTGCACTCAATTAACAGTTTTGAACAAATTTTCACGAGGTTTGAAATTTATGTTAGTAGTCGCAATAGTCATCTTCATATAATACGTCCTAGAATATTCGAAATAATTTAAAATAATACCTGTCCGTTATGAAATTTGGTAGCCAAGGTGTCCGACTTCTCTGAATGTCCAAACTCTAATAAAATTTAGAAAGCCCACACACCAAATCCGAAAAAATATAAAAGGTCAAAAAGTGGAATTCATAAACGGAGCCTCTCGAGCAGCGACTATTTCTGATAAAGTACAAACACATTCCGCCCGGTGCACCCTGGATATGGCGACTAATCCTTTTACCACGATGGCTGAATAATCAGCGAACGGCTCGACGAGGAAAAGGGCTGATGACATGATGACAAAATAGATTTATGTTTAACGTGACTATTGGTGCAGGTACCGAAGGAGACCAATATTTACTTATTCACGAAGCATGAGATACTGGCCGATGGGGAAGTCAGAAATATCTGATACCTCCGTGCACATATGATGAGAGGGAGGAAAGGAGAAGAAGCACGTCAACTTTGTAAGGATAGAATTATTTGGCACTCGGTAGTCTGCCTGGCCAAGTGCCCTGGCCGCCTATGGACAGCAGCGTTGGTAGTGCGAGGAGCTGTGCTCTGCGATCCTGAACCCGCTTGCTCAACGTGTGGATTATGGGCATAACCCCTCAGGGAAGGTCTATGTGCATCATTGGGCTGAAATAGGCTGATGATAATGATGAGTCTCTGCCAAGTCCGTAAAGAACCTGGCGTGAGAATATAATAATAATCATAATTTCTCATAATTTACCAACCTATGATCAGTCACAGTCGTTTCACGTGGATGAAAAGATTCTCCGCAAACGAGTGCGAAGAATTCTCTATAGTCCTTCAAAAGTTTGCTTGAATGATGGAAAAGCCGTATTTAAATTCTACGCGTCACGTCTACGTGGTATTCAACATCACTATGTTAGTTAATACCTGGACTATCAAACTGCATCATCATCATCATCAGCCTATCTCAGTCCACTGCTGGACATAAGCCTCCCCTAAAGAGCGCCATTGCGCCCTGTCTTCGGCTTGCCGCATCCAAGTTCTGCCTGCAGCCTTTCGCAGGTCGTTATCCCAACTGGCCGGAGGGCGTCCTACATTACGTTTGCCGAGCCGCGGTCTTCACTCCAGAATTCGCCTACTCCACCGATCGTCCTTTCGTCGGCAGACATGACCAGCCCATTGCCACTTCTATTCACACTTCACTTTATAATGAATAGGTATTATTTTAAAAGTTTTATTGTCTACACAAAAGTAGTGTTCATGGCAAACGTACATTCGGATTTACAAACTTAATGGTAATATGCAACTTTAATTTACGTCTATTTGGCTAATCAAATTTCCATAAGTAATCTACATATGTACAAGTCATGGTAACTAAGTTATGTTACTTTTCTCGACAGTTGTATAAAACTTTTTACAACATCTCTACGACCTACAACCTGTTCTCTTGTCTCTAAAACATATAAGAGCAGACATTGCTTATCGAGAACTTATGTAAACAATATTCTGAAGCTCATGAGAAGAAATTTGTATGCACGGCTTATTTTTTTTAGTCGATTCGAATTACTTTTATCAAAGTTTCTTTGTAAGCACAACGATGCAGAGAGATAATCGATGATGTGTGGTTGTTCTTTACAAAATAGTACTTTTTCTTGCAGTTATGACACTAGGTAAGTACTCGTATGTAATAATTTGATTTTACTTGAAATCACCGGAAGAAATGAACAGATAACAGAAAGTTAGCATTTCTATTTTACTGTCATTAAATATGCTTTCTAAAGGCTCATTCACCAGTGAACAACATGAAGTAAATTGCAATGGAAAACGCATATCCTATGATTCGCAAAGATAGAGCAGCAATTGTGTCAAAGAGATTGCCTTTGATTATGTACTCAGTGTGAGCAAGGGTAAGCCGCTGGGTGAATGCGTGCGTTGTTTACTTTAAGCAATGCACACTGTGCGGGTTAAACGGGCCTTCCCATTGAATACCGCTAGAGAACCACTCTAAGATAATCTTGGCTAAGAAACGGGGAAAAAAACTAAACTTTTTTTACGAATGTAGTAAGTCTTAATGATTGTGTACTATTTTCTGCTTAACTGAATTATTTGAATAAAATTCTAATGCTTTTTGGGGAGTCTAGGGAGCGCAATGCATTACGCTACGTATGACTGACCTCGAATTGGAAAACTTGGTTCATAATAAGATTTTTCAACAGGGAATCTACATGTTCAACAACGCGTGCTGTTGTTATAGTATATAAATATGTGATATTATTGTTGTGATTATGTAAGCCAAAGCGATATGCTTTGGCCTACATAATCACTAGAACAGGTTTATATTTTACTGAATGGTTCTTCATATAATTTAGTTTCTTGATATTATTACTAAACTTTACAGTAAGTAACGTTATATTTAGAAACTCAACTTTATAATGTTTATCAGTATTTCCATGCGAAGACGCGTAAGAGGGTGCGTTTAGCAGTCGATCTGATTGCTTCTATTGGGGAACAATTCATTAAATACCATTGGACACAACACCAATAGATAGATTGGTAATTAACTTTTACGTACATTAATGTGCATCAGCATATCATCTAGGCCTCCATCCATTGCAAGTGAAAGCTACTCGTATATAAAGCAGCGGAACGTGAAACGGTTTGCAGCCAGTTGCACTTCTAACGTAATAAATATTTTAAATACCCATGATATAATTGCGTTACGTAGGCACCTATGTGTGGTGTGAGATGTAGAGTGGTGTTGTTTATTTAAGATGGAAAATAAGACTTAATTCCGACTAGCCTAGAGTCGAAGCAAAGCATCGCGACTTTCACTTATATTTTAATAATCGATTGAGTTTTATCGTTAATCTTTATTTCATGTGTTTACAGAAAAGCTTAAGCACTCTATCCCGTTAATTGATTTGGATCTTATACATTATAATATAAGTATTAAATAGTAGCAAAAAGGCTAAATCAGTTTAATATCTTTAGTAATCCTTATGACGAAACTAAGCATATGATAGGATTTGGCGACAATATAATTAATATAAAATGAAATTTATTGAAGCTGACTTTGTTATCTAACATTAATTCCAGAACCTTTAGGACATTTACGCGTATTATTACGGTATTGTCCAACTGATAGTCAAATTTGATAGGATTAGGTCACCTAATGTATGTTATAACATTATATTTTTGTTGTGCAATAGGTTAAAATTTCGAAACTTTGAAAGATACATGATTTTTCCATACACAGCACACAAATCCCATGTATCTCACGCACCGTCTTAACTCAGGATGACTACTCCGCGCTTTACATGACATACGTGCAGAATAGTCGCGCTCTCAAACACTTCTTTTTTTTGTTTTACGTGGTGGAAATCCTGCATCGATACCTAGCCGCCTAAGGGAGCCGGCTCGGTTATGTCGGACTTCTACCTACTAAAACCACCACGGTGTGCCACTCTGGTAATATGATTGGGCCACGAGAACTGTACGTTCACACGACTTTCGCAACCCACCGTCCCGAAGCCTTCGGGACAGGCTCCCTCTCCTAGACGCCATCCGGGCACACTGCGAATGACGTCTACATACGGGCCTTTACGCGCGAGCGACAGATCCCCCGACCCATCGTCCACAGGCCGCAGACCGTGTGGTCCCGCTCAGGGCGGCAGGAAACGGGCAAACTGTCTTTTTCTGCGCTCAGTGCGACGTTTGCGGACCTGGTCAGAGAGGTAGTTAATTTCTCTGGCCCGCTCCGCGACCTCATTCTACAAGATGATGATGATCATGACCTTCCAAGATCTCCTGCCCTTGACCACAGCCGGTAGCGAGAGATCGGCTCCCACCACCGCCACTAAGGCAGTCGGCTTTTCCGCCCACGCCGGGCAGTTTACCAGCGTCTGTTGTGCCGTATCTTCGGAATAGTCATAGTGGTGGCACTGCAGAGTCGGCTCCCTTCGGGCTATGTGCTATAGGTACCGACCGAAGCACCCGTGTCCGGTCAGCACCTGCCCCAACTGTAACATGACGTAAGGACAGCGTGCGTCTGCTCCACGCATTGCTGGAGGACCGGACGGACCGCCTCCATCGTCTTGCAGCCTGCGGACGGCGTGACGAGGCGCTTTCTCTATTTCTGGACTTGACGTAACCTTGCTTACATACCCAAAGACGATCAATGACGCTGTCCATATTTCACACTAGTCTTCTTTGCGTTGGTTTCACAGACCATTGTATTTTTTTACTTCTACTGGTTATACAAGTTCCGATCATGGTCTCCCTGGGGCACTAAACAGGACACTTTCAACTCTCACTCACTCAATTCAGGCGAAGACATTTGGGTTCGCCACAAAAACCTGTGAAAACGCGAAGGCCGCTAGGGTCAACAGACAATCCGGATAAAAACGAAAAAAAATCGACACGCATTTCGATGTCTTTTGAAGCACGTGCCGTTTTATATGTCAACCGACCGTCTTGATCCTCACTGCTGTTATTCAACGGTAGATGTGTACAAATGTAACAAAAATGCAAGTGATCTGCACATTTACCAAAAACAAGCACAGGCGAATCTATAAAATGAGCTAGCCTTAAAAGTTAAAACTGATGTTAACAATAAGATTGAACTTCCTACAAATAATAGTTTGATTTACTACATATTTTAATTTATATAAATAACTGTCATACTTTGATTGTAATAAGTTAAAATTTTGAAAACTATTTTGTTGTCTGCATACTTTGTCTAACAACTTCTTTCTTGAACAATAAAATAGCCACATGTGTCTAAAAACGATAAACTCAAAATGTGCTCTATCACGCTACGTGTGTGTAGTCTAGAGACACATAATCGATATTTTACGAGCTAGTCTTAGAATATCAGCTCTCTCTCGCCTTTAGAAATTCACAAGAATAAACTGAAAAGTAAAGTCATTTCCTCGGGCGGCCAATTCGGGACGGAAATAGGAAGACCCTTTATCGGTGTAATCGAGATGGGACATGGCGGCCAGTGGAATGAGATTCGTTCTAACCGCCAGCTACGTGTTTGCGATACGGTTTCATTTATTCATGTTATATCCTTTTGTAGATTACCAGGATCAAGAGTAATGACGTCGCATGAAATATTTCTGGTTATCAGAATTTATTTTTGAAACTTTCTATCTTGTTGCTTATTTCATTTACGAACAGTGTTCATTATGTGACAACGTATTTTAAAGATATTTTGTGCAAATGATACAAAATATGTACGGTTTTTCTTGAGTAATACTGCCATCTATTGCGATTGTGCAGCCATTTATGCAAAAACAATTTGTTTCGGTCTAAAAGGTGAATTTGCCAATTCTATATGTATACTAGTGTTACCATCATAGTCTTCATCAATAAGTCTATGATTATCTTCGAATAAGATTACTATTAACAAGTATTAAATGCTAATATATAAGTACATAGATGTGCGCTAATTGGGCAAAAAAATACAAATAATCCTAATTGCGCAGTCTCATTATCAACGAATATTAAATATGTCGGAGAAGAAAGACATCATTCCACTTCTGATAACGAAGGGGTGCGTGCGCGTTCATCGCTATTCGGTTCTCCGCTCATCGTAGATGTGGTATTTTACAAAAATAGAATAATTACAGCAAATCATTGTACAACACTAATCAAATGTGCACTGGCAGGTCGGATCAAAACAAATTGTCTTGGAAACGTGGTGAAGTCAAAACCAGATTCAACACACACAACTAGCTTGACGTTCGTTATCATGACGACACATCAACAATCAATCCCAGTGTTGACAATCTCAGCTCCGAATACACCCAAGTCGATTAAAAGACTTGACGTTTGGTTTCTCGCACTGCGGCAAATAACACAATATGCTGAACTAAATGATATCTAAAGTACTGTTCCAGCAGTCCTGTTTAAAATCGGTTGCAGATGTCCATAAATAGCAGCGGCCATTTGTGATAGCAATAGGTAATTACGTTCGTTTGCTACTTAACATAAAAAAGAATTTTATATTTATTTGTACACAAATGTACTGGAATTCTTTAAGATTTTCTGTAACGTTCTGGAATATATTGTATTGGATAGTAGCCGTACATAGGTTATAGGGTCGTGATAGACATTAACAAGAAAAAAGCAATGATCAATTGCGATACCCAACAAGCAATACTATGTATCTATACAGATAAATAAAATTGGAGTGTTTGTTTATAATAACAAAATAACCGCTTTTTACTAAATGCATATGTATGTATACATGTCACGTATATCAAAATAACATTTTTTTACAATTTTGTCTGTTTGTCAGTCTATTTGTTCCGGCTAATCTCTGGAACGGCTGCACCGATTTTCACGGGACTTTTATTGGCACATAGCTGACGTAATAAGGAGTAACATGGCTAATTTCATTTTAGAATTTTAGAATTTCACGCGGACGTAGTTCCGGGTACAGCTAGTTTGGTATAATTTACTGATATCAGTAAAAGCTTCATCTACTTTGTAGGTTCTGTAAAAGAATTTAACAGCGATGTTGCCGTAATGGCTTACGATTTTGGTATATGAGCACGTGTGTAAGTATCGTAAAAACTGGGATGGTGAGTGCTTCGCAAGATTAGAACAAATTATTAATCATTTTTACTCGAAACATTTGAGGTTTATGGCTTGATTTGTTTTATTGCATTAAAATGTAGGCATTATGCTACAGAGGCAATGTCAAGATATCTTACAGAGGTATACAGTAGTTGGGATTCAGAGTATTCAGTTTTCAAGTAATGAAGTACGCTCTTCAGACGTAAAACTATATGTTATGTATGGATTTAACCCTAGTACATTATGGAGTAAACTAGGAAGATAATAATTAAAAAAACAGGTATTCAACCCAGAAACGCTTTGTGTTGACAAATTATATAAATTAACACGTATACGTGGCGAAGATAAACGTAACATCACGCCTGTAATTCCCGAAGAGGAATGTAGTACACCCCCACGATTCACCAGTTACGTTTACGTCCCACTACGAAAATATGTAGTAATTGTAACTTATTAGTCTATCTTTTTTCTCTTTCTATAGCGCGAGCTTGGATTGCCACGAGTTTGTCTATTTTCTGTTTGTGTCTATAGTGCGGCTTTGCATGCCCATGTTAAGACTGGTGTCGGTACGGAAAACCGTTAGATTGTAGCTCAAACTCTACATCATATTTCGGCGCGGGTCGTATACCTGTTCTACGATACGAAACGAAAGGAGTTAAAACTCCCAAAGGGATATTTAGAACCAAGTAAAAAACGTAAGACACAAAAAAGCAGAGAAGTAAGTTTATTGAAAATATGTTGAAATGGGTGGAGGAATCTTGGATGCAAATATAACTAAGTTCAAAAACTCGCGTCTGAAAAATATTTAATGGTTACGATACTATAATGAAGAAAAAGCATCAGCAATCTGTAAAATTATGGGATAAATGTGTCTAACTTTTTATTTAATAATTGTAGTCGTGCTTCATAAATTATAGTAAAATTGTCAATAATCAGGTTAAATACGACAATTATTTTTTTCTTTCAAGCTAAACATGACAATTTACACAAGAGTTAAATTGTTAACTTTTTAGTTTATTTATTTGTATATTTTTGAGTATATGTGTATAAACTGTTCTTTCATTTGGAACAGCTAATGGAATTAGTTTTCGTTCCTTTTTTATGAGCGAGCCATCGACGCTAAAGTTTTATTAGCAGGACTAATCAACATAATTGTTTTGTCAATTTGATGATTTTAGATAGCCTTGTTTATCTCGACTGTTTATCGTTTACAAAATGGAGGAAAAGTTATATTCCGATAGCTTATCTCCATTCAATTATCTTTCATTTTCCTAACGTATAAGCATGAAGCTAATAATATAATTAATGATAAAAAGCAATATCTGGTGAAAAGAGGGTAATAATGAATTTAACGAGTAATCCTTTGTAGTGCAATGAAAAATCGGTGCCAGACGCTGTGCTCTGCGATTCCCAACCGACATGCGTGAGGATTATGGGTTTTACAGTTCCGGACAGTGAGGAAACGACTAACTATCGGCTATTTTCTCGCTCAAGAAACGTACAATCGATATAAATTTCGTGTAAACAAAAGATATGC
>DWDV01002162.1:0-11970 GCA_018245615.1 Mimoniades ocyalus
TAACCGGTGAAACGTGGGAGTGTTCTGCATTCCTCTGCCTACCTCTTCGGGGATTACAGGCGTGAAGTTACGTAAGTTAGATCTAATATCGTCCGACCCGGGACTTGAACTCTCGATTGGCAGGCGCACTCGCAACCAACACGACCAACGAGACTGTCACTCGAAACTTACACGTTTTCATCGACCATTATAATCACATTCGTAAGAAAAAAAGTAATACTAAATCTAGGCGTTTTCTTAATAAAAAAATAATTTCTTGGGGAACTTACAACGACAAAATTCTCAAGATTAAGAACGAACAGATTCATGCCAGACATAACTATGGGCGTGTTGGCGCGCTCCATGAAAAGGTTAACGCTGCTTTTAAAACGCTTGCTCCTCGGTCCCCACTCGCTGCCATACGCCGCGAACACTAGTTTTTGGCTCTGAAAAGTTATGATTATTATTATATATTCATAAAAGGGTAGGCAGGCAAAACTGAGTGCTAAATCTCTATCCTTATAGACTTCACATACTTCTTTCGTCTTCTTCAATCTTATAATACATGCGCACTCCATTTGCGGAGACTTCTGATGTCCCATGCACCATGGGTTTCTATTCGGTTACGACAGGTGAATCATGGTTTCCCAAAGCACCTGCATTGATCCTAAATCGCGTTTTATATCTGTTTTATCATTCTTTCATCTGCCATTCTTTCTAAATAGCTATAACGTAACATCACGTCTGTAAACCCGGAAGAGGTATTCTATTAATTTTTACTTAATTTGTTTTTATTTCTTTCCATTTATAAACCTTTCTATTTATTCACTCTTGGACAAATATCTTCTCTCGGAATGTGGAAGGCTAAGGTCGCATTCTAACATGCTGCTTGTGACGCCCTCCAGCTAGGTGAAGTGACGGTGCACACAAAACGTCTGGCAGCGGTTGGATGATAAGAGCTGAAGATCGAGCTCAGTGGCATGCTATTGGAGATATCTATCTCCAGCAGGACGGGAATAGACTAGTCTTCTTCTTCGTCGAGTCGATAGCGGATCGTAAGTTATCAGCCATCGTGTTGAAAGGATTAGTCGCAATGTCCAGGGTGTGCCGGGCAGTATATGTTCTACTATATCAGACATAATCGCTGCTCGTGGAGGCTTCTTTCATGCACCCCAATAGACTAGTGATAGTAATGATAGCGCACCTCATACGTAAGCTGTGTACCAAGCCAAGCGGGCACAAATATTTCCACAGTCATGCACGCCAAGTAACTCGTCATGTAGAATACTTCAGCATCTGACTGAAAAAGGAATCTAAATTAAAAATGCATCATTTAACAGCGATGCGCAATAATTTACAACCAAGCCACAGATGGATTTATAGACTTTATCAATCGGCCGTGTAAGTCTCTTACGAAGATATTCTCAAAGTCTTTCATTATAAAAGTCGTACAAATACCAATAATACTATAAATATAATTAAACATAATTTATTTACATTAATAGTTGAATGTGTCAATGAAACAGGTTTTAAAATACTTTAAAACTGTACTTTAAATATGATTTAAAGTTTCACTTCAACTTTAAAAGCAAATTCCAGTCGTATGCCCATTATTTACGCCCCAATATTTTTCAATCGCGCTATATATAAGTATGTGATACCTTTTCACAAACGTGAATCGGGGTGTACCTCTACATATGTAACTTTAAAATAATTCGTGTATTTCGTGTTATTATATTCTGTATTAATTTGAATGAAAATGCAGTATTTTTATTTAAAAATACGAAATACAACCGTGTTAACATAAAACAAAATTGTACTGATGGATTGAAAATATTTGATAATATTTAAGTGTTTGTATTTTTTTTTCGTAATTAATATAGTCTGTCCTTGTCACAGTGTATTATTTGATTATATTTTTTTTTTTCGTTTTATATTACCGTCCATTTCGGAAAACATCAATTTAAAGATCTAAAAATGTGTGTAGAAATTTAAAGTTAAGTTTACGTAACCTTTCAAAGAAGAATATTAACAAGTACAGTAACAGCACACGACGTCATAACATTTTTATATTGCCCTTATTATCCACTGTGAGTTAGCAATGGATCCAAGAAATAGAGGGCCTATGCGGTAAGCCTATGTCCAGCAATGGAACAAAACCATGATGATGATCACGACTTTGTTACATCGAAAAATATGGTGATGTCTTATCCACTGATATTTTTACAAAGCAATATTTTAATTACATACCAATAATACCGCACACGATATAACACAAATTATAATTGAAGCCATTCCGAACTGGAAAAATAAGGCCACGCTTATAATCCCTTGAACACTTTTACAGTATCTGAAAATCAAAATATTTTAATGATAAATCCGAAATGTTTTAATACATAGAAAGTCCCCCTTTAACACTATGAAAGATTATAGTATAATGTGGCAAAGAATAATACATTCGCTAAATTTCACTTAAGTTTATTTATATCATTTATAGAAGAGGGGAGGGGAGGGGTTCATTAAATGAATAGATGCTATAAACAAGTATTCAATGAAATAAATATTACATAAAAAATTACGTACTTCAAAATGGATTCGTAATGTCGCAGACAATAATTCAATTTAAGGATTTTTAGTTCCTCTTGCGTAACACCAGCATTCTGCTGCTTCCATTGCAGACTTTTCAATTCATGCCCGAGAACTTTCATTTGTGTAATCGCATAAAACAGTAGACCGGAAAAAATGGAGTCTATGTTCACGTTGTACATCATCTGCCCGTAGATTCCTAAACCTTGATATAAGTATAAATATCCAAAGTAGTTTTCTTTGGTTTCGTTACTGAGGAAATGGTATCTCGAGACCGGGAGTTTCAATTCAAAATTCACAAGCACAATATTTAATAGAAGAGGAAAAATGGAGCCCAGGAAAAAACTAAAATTACACAGCATCGCAAACAATTTGAAGACAATCTTGTACCTCCGGATATCATTTGCGATTATTTCTCGGCCAAACGCATCGTTCCCATAAAATGCTTCACAATCCAGTATTTCAAAAACAGCGAGTATTTGCTTCCGATAAAAAAGTATCGTGGCCACCTTTACCATGATCGTCACTTCGTTGAAATAAAAAATGACCTCCTCAATAATTAATTCGACTTTTAACGGAATGTAAAAGAAGTTTCCGGTAAGTATAGCATTGTAAGCTATAAGTAAGAATGAAATATAGAAGAAGGAATAACACTTGTAGTACTTAGACGAAGATTCGTCACGCCAAACGCCGAATATTTTAAGAAGTGTCAAATTAATTTTAAAACTATCCAATTGCGACAGTCTCTCCATTATTACAGTTCACCAGAAAATGGCAAATGATAATATGAATATGAGTTATCTATTTCAGAATTGTTTAAAATATTCACGATAAAATGTCCTCAGAATACTTTAGTTTCACACATGTTGTGTACCTAATAACATTCTTTTGTTTCCCTACACTAAGATCCATTTCATATTGGATTGTAAGACAATTTCTATTCTTTTCTACTGCAGCAAAATTATTACGGTATAATATTTACGGTACGGTATACTACGGTATAATACGGTATAAAATGTAACGCTTATAATCAGTTGAAGAAAATAGGATATAAATTTCATATTTTTTACTACGATCACAAAAATATTTCTTTATATGCATCAACAATTTTTCTGTCACAAAAAATATGAATGTGACCTAACTTTTTAACAAATTATTGTAATATGTTATATTTATGTTATATTTTTACTAAGTGATTGTAAGATTTAACTCAATTTTCGTAAATTTTATTCGTGTGTAAGACACTTTAGATTAATCTATTGCGTGCTTTTTAATGTTGAGTTTTTTATCGACTTACAGCGTTATATTATGGAACTTATTATTACATAGTTAGTTATTGCACCCTTACTAGGTAGCTTTGTATTAGTTTAATGCGATACCATTTTTATAGAATATAAAGTAAAAAAAAATAACATCACTGTAATCCCCGAAGAGGTAGGCAGAGGAATTTGATAGAATATTCTAAATAAAAAACGTTAAATTAGACTTTAAAAAATCTTTCTTTGCTCTTTACCAATATGATATTTAATTTTTAGCTGTGCAGAAAACAACGTGGCAGCACGAAATAAAGCGTGTTTTGACTTCCGACACTATCTTTTAACCTGTGCTGTGTAACTTTAGTTACTTCCTGCCAATTCTTACCTGTCTTCCTCGCTCTACATACTGAATGACCTTTTGACGTTAACGTAACGACCTTGCAGTCTTTCTTAGTCTCATCTGATAAGTGAAATCTGAGATGACCAATATCCTTGATATTTCATCTTACATAAGGTACGTAAGTAGCCTAACATCACAGCCCGATTTCATTGGCTGTACGTAGCCAGGGGAGCTGATGAATTCATTTCTATTATAAATTGGAATGTGAGGAGTTTCGAAACACATGACTTAGGTACTGAAACCAACCTCGAAAATTAACCAACAATAATGTAATGAATGCTTCTTTGATTTTAGTTGTAAGGTATTTTAATTATGCAAGAATTAGCAAGCACAGATTTAGGCTACGATTTTTAACGGTAATTGCAGTCCATCTTTTAATATTCCAACGGGAAATCCAATATCTCGAGTCGTCATAATGGTGCTCTAGAGTTTAAAATTAGAAAATTTCGGTATTCAAAGTGTCATATTCAAAATCCTTTAAGAAATAGGCGCAACAATAGATATTGGAGTATTTTTAGAGCTAACAATATATTTTTAAGTCTTTGACCGCGTTCGTCGCAGATTTTATAAAATCTTTGCAGGTTTCTCGTTTAACGTACTGACGTTATACGAGAAGTCGTTTGCAGTATTTGAAGGGGTACCTCTCGGAATCCACTTGCTATTGTATATTTAGAAACTAGTTCATGACCTGAAAAGCAATTTTAGCATCAACTATGTTATGTCATAAACAAGAATCCGGCATGGTTTGTTTATTTATACCTAAAATACAATAATATTAGGTTTTAAAATTACAACGTAAGTTTTTAAATTACAGCGTAAGTTTTTAGCATATGATTAATAAGTGAAATCTCCGCTCCTTTTATTAGGCAATGAAATACTACTAACCTTCAATTGCAAATTGATTTGGACGAAGAATAGCATCTGCCGTCCTTAACGGTTTCTTCTTGTTAGCGGCACCAGGACACAGTCTGAAGTCATCTTCTTGAAATACTAAGCAGAGAAAGGTTTCACTAAGACATGGGGTACTACGGGTAACCAAGGCACTAGTAGGCACCAAGCTACCGAAGGGAAGAACAGGGCATCTACGTTCAGCCTTTACGCAAATGCTTCATCCGTCTCACAAAATGACTTTGTACGTCACCGCCAATGGATTTATTTTTCATCTAGCTACCATACCCGACAATTACCGAACACTATAATCAGTTTTGAATGAAATAATGTATCTCTCATGATAATAGTGAATAATAATAAATTGAAGGGAAGAATTGTGGGAGACACAAGGAGGTTTCAGAGCGTGACGAAGCTGTATGGCCCATGTTTTTTTTCTCCGCAACATCGTAGAGAAGCATCTGACAGGGAGTCAGAGGATTTTTTGCGATTTTATGGATTATGATAAGGCATTCGACAGGGTAGTTTGGAAGGAACTTTGGGACGTTTTACCAGAATATGAGGTAAGCAGTGGCTTGCTGCTTGCTGTGCCGTCTACGTACGTGAACTTTAAAGCATACGTGCGGTTCGATCTCCGTATTCATGTCAGACAGGGCTGCGTGTTGTCAGCCAGACTGTTTATCATATATGGACAAATGTCTCCGGAGATTGCGGGGGATATATATGGGGGGGTACTTATCGGTGACTTGGTAAACTGGTTACTGTACGTAGACGAAGCAATATTAATTGGCTCCACACCATCTGAGGTACTAGCACAGGTCACAATTATAAAAAATGATTGTATGAAAAAAGGCTAATATTTGAATGTGGATAAGATGAAAATATCAGTGTTTGAAAGAGATGAGTCAAGGACTACTGTAAGGGTAGGAGGATCAGCTACACTCTTGTAGCGCGACGTGGCCGCTGTTCGGAGACCTTTTTCCCTATTGGTTCCCTATCGTTCGAGCAATGTAGCCTGATTTCATCATTACGGATTTTGTCATAAAAAATCCACGGATAGCCATCGCCATAGGTCGTTGACTGACTATAAATGTATGCCCTTATGGACTTAACAATAGATACAATAGATGACGACTGCATCGTTGGTCGTGTTGGTTGAAAGTGCGACTGCCGATCGGAAAGTCCTGGGTTCAATTACCGGGTCGGATACTACAAAATTTTTCTAATTTAGCTTTTTCTAGTAGTGGCTCGGAGTCTGGATATGTGCCCGATGTATCCTTCACCACCTATTCCATAGTAGGATGTAAACGTAACTGGTGAAACGTGGGAGTGTTCTACGTTCCTCTGCTTACCTCTTTCGGGATTACAGGCGTGCTGTTAAGTTTACAATAGATGACCAGCAAAAGAAGTACATTTTTTATACTACATAAAAACATTTATTTCGTTGTGTAATTAACACATTACGAAACCATAGATACAAAACAAGACAGATTCCCGCGGTTTTATTGTTCATCGAATATTGCACAAACTTTCTCATACACGTTCGAACCAGACGGATACAAACTGTTTATATTAATCAAGCTATGAGCGTTCTCCAAACAATAACAGCTTTGGCAGCATTCCCTAAAACTTAGCCTGGAATCCGGATCATAATATCATGAGCAACTTGCCTCGTACTCGAACTCCTAGTTTGTAACCAATAATAATTAATGTGATATTAGTTTGTTTCACTGTATACATGTCAATTTATACGACGTCGCATTCCACATAGACTTAAAAACAACTTGATTTTTAAACTACCTCGTTAGTAAAGTAGTTGCGATCGAGAAGTCCTGGGTTAAAATCCCGAGTCAGAGACTATTGGATTTTTCTAACTTCGATTTTCTAGTAGTGGCTCGAAGTCTAGATTTGTGCCCGGTATACGGCAATGGGCCCACCACCTATTCTATGACGGAGGTAAACGTAACTGGTGACACATGGGTTTGTATTACACTCCTCGGACTACCTCTTCGGGGATTACAGGCAGGATGTTACGTTTTGTTATGTATTTGTTAAACAGATATTTTCTAACGTTAATAGTAAACAATTAATTATTATTATTCAATATGTATAACATCTACCGACAATCTCCTGTATTTGCTGTACAGAACCGCGTCTATTTCTATCCTTAGACTGCAACAATTGTGTAGTCATTGAATAGCGGTGATGATTAACATTTGTAATCTGAACTTACTTTACGTGTCTTGAAATTGACACTTAAAGGTCTGATGGCTGCCTTGGATAACAGGAAGCATAGGTATTGCTCGCGAAAATCAGATATTGACCTTACGTAGTTTACTGTAGTAAGTTAAGTAAGTGAAATAGTTCTTTTAGACCTTACTGTAATACCTTACGTAGATGACAAAAAGTGCAAAGCTGTTTCGCATCATTCACTTTCATATAACTTATCCCTGTCGAGGCGAAGTGACAAAACATTGAATAATAATGTAAATTATTTTTATGGTAATAAATATTATTATTATTATTCACCGACCCTGTGCCGGGATACAGGGTGACGTAAGAGGCGACTAAACCCGGCGCTGGCGGTACGGGACGATCTGCCTAGGCGCAGCTAAATCTCCAATCCATATGCCCAGCGTGGGAATTATTGGCATAACCTCTCAGGGCAATATGATCGGTCATGAAATGTGTAAATTCTAATTCTCAGAAACAAAATATTATTGTACATCAAAGTAAGGAAAACTGTTGGACCATTATTACCGCCGTTATCACGAATAGGAGAGCGCTCGAAATTAATATTTCAATCAAAGTATATCGTTGGTGGATTCCTCGTGGCGAAACTAACCAGCTATATTTGAGCTTTCCTTCTTCACGTGCTTGTAAGGAGAAGCTTTTCAGCGAAGAGGTCGCAATAATGTGGGAGATCTTTATACCGTATTATACTCTACAGGATTCTCGAGGGGAGAAGATTAAAACAATGAACGTGTTTGCAATTTGGAAAACGGTGCAACCCTTCGGGTGCGTTTTAATTGCATGGGATAAACCGTCGGAATGATGCTCCCGAAATCTTCAGAGTAATTTTTAGGAACCACTGGCATCTGTAGGAGTGGCTTGATGAATACTAATAGCCTTGCTCGGCATAATTATTTCGGAGAGGCATTTTGACAAATACCATTGTTTTCGTGCTACAATCTACAGCTTTTAGGATAGCGGAAAAGGCTTTTCATTAAATTGCAAATTCTCAACGACACTCTCGTTTAAAGGAACACGATGGTTGAACAAGAGTTGGACAATATCTACATAGTAAAGGAGAAAATAATTGCAAAGTGGAAGTATTACACCTCCCTGCCTACCGTTATATCTACGCAGTGCTTATTTTATTCCGAAGTGTTACTAAGCGATTTTTAAAATTCAAAATAAGACCAGGTGAAATGGAACTCCAGAACATTCCTTACGTAAATCCAAGCAACAGTTTTACCGAATTACACATACATACGAAACGTTATCCGAACTTCTGCCTCCACCTCCGCGAGCTCTAAAAGTTTCCGTAACATGATAATGTATGCAACATAATATGTACGTACATCTAAGCACGCTGCGCTGAGGACGTGAATTCCACTTCCAAGGATAACTAATAATACAATTTTGTGAGCAAAATTGAAAACATTCCTATTTATTTATTTTATTTTTATTAAATATGTATAATGTGTGTTAAAAATCAGAGTTGTTTTTTTATTCAAATGACGTTTTCCCATTGTATACAATTTGTACGGAATAGTCAGAAGTAGTGGCCCAGCAGATGTCGAAATTCGATAGCAATTCATTTAAGTTTTATGTGTGAGCATTATTGGGGTCCTAGTAATAAAAAACTATATAAATAATTGCTCTGTGCCAGAGTTACATCATAGATTACTATCTAACCAACATTGATGGTTTGAAAACATATATACATACATTATTTAACTTTAATTTGGTGTATTTTTAATATTTTTTTATATATACTTCAAAAGTGCCTAATCTTAATCTCAAAAAAGGTACAAAGACTCATCTCGTATGTAAATCAGAATAATATACACGAATTTGATTTAATATTTATGCAATACAATACAAAAACTATGAAACTAAAAAAGAATAAAAACAATAAAAGAACTCAAAATATAACGGTAGTGACAATAGGTGATCTTTTCGCTAAAAGAGCGACCTCTTCCAGACAACCTAAAGTTTAGAACCTGATTAAGAAGAAAATGGAAAAGGAATGCTATGTGGGTGGGACGTGCGAAATTGTTTAAAACGTAACGTAAGAAAAAAATATATTTGAAAAAAGTGTAAGATTAATTATGTTATAAAAAACTGACGCAGTGCGGAGGGAGACGATAGGACTTTACGTCCCACTGCTGAATAACTGTGACGGTAACTGAAACGTGGGCATGTCAATACACCGTTCCGCCTACCTCTTCGGCAATTACAAACGTGATGTTACGTTCCTTGCATTATAAAAACGTACATATATGTTGTACAAACGTTCCGTTTAAACTATTCCGCGCAGTAGTTATGCAGTATTGCGTACAGCGAAACGTTATCCGAACTTCCACTTCCGCAAACTGTAAAAGTTCTCGTAACAGCGTAATGTATGCTGTATAAATCTAAACACGGTGCACCGGCGACGCGAGCAAAGCCGAGCTAAAAACGAATACAACTTTTATTAATTCCAACATATTCTAACATAAGCATTCTGAAACAAAAAACATGATCTGATTTTCTAGTGCTAGTGTTCAGATTTTACACATCTGTTCGTGTGTGCTTGTTAAGATAAATTTATCCGTCTTATTGTTAAAACAAACGTGAGTAAAGCCGGTTCATAAATAATAATTTATATATGTCATTATAATTAGTTTGTATTGGATTTTTCATTAAGAATCAGTTTTAATAGTGAAGTTTGGACGGCACGAATGTATATCAAAAAATAATTAGTTTGTTTTAAATTTTATTACATATTAAAATAACGATATCATTATATTCACCATCGTTATCATAAAATTATTTAATTGCGCTTCTGCTCAATACGAATCTCCTCACACAATAAGAATCAACCTGGCCATGTACCATGTAGCCGGACTTTCCGTGCCTTAGATAACATTCGTTGTAAATAACTCTAAAGACCGCCAGGTTTTCTCACGATGTTTCCCTTCACTATTAATAAGAAAGAAATTATAATAATAATCAAAATGCTCTTAGCTGTAATGTGTAAAATATTTTTATCCAATTCTTACACACTCGGAGCAGAACTCAAAAGAAAAAGAAAACCCTTCATATTGTTGATGTCGGAAGGACGTCAGGCATGCGAAAATATTGGACAAGAATGGACTTTAAATCTAACAGCACACTTAAAGTGTTCGTATCCAACAAAAGTTACGACCTAGAAAAATGGTTCGGAGACAGGCATCCGAGTGTGCACTTAAATCGACCGCTGTCATATCCCCCATAAAAAGGTCAAGATAAAACTTATCGGCACAGTATATGGTCCAGGGTTTTGTCGTAAATATTTTTCGCTGCTAATCCTTATCTGTACGAAATGGGGGTTGATAACGCGGGCAATTTTCGCTGATGGCACAAGTGCGTTGAATAAAAATGTGAACTGTAAATGAAAAACACGTATCTAGGCAATAATCATATATTACATTGTCTCTACATTTTTTATGCGAATGTCAATGGACACTTCTGCCTAAGGAGACTAAGATCTTGACTGATGGGGGAGTTAGAAGTCTCCAAAATCCGCATACGTGTATGAAGAGAGTGATGAATGCGATAGAAGCGCGGCACGTGTGTAAGAATAAAGATATTTGGCACTGAGTACTACCTGCCTATCGGGTAAGGGACCTGGTGTGATAGTCTAATAATGTTATGTCTAACAAAGAAAAGTTTCTTTAATATGTTCCATAACATAAGTGAATAATGTTAAAGTATATTATCATCATTATCATCCGCCTATTTCAGTCCACCGCTGGACAAACGTCTCTCCTAAGGAGTTATATGTATAAAGAAGACAACCGGCTGTTTTTTTATAATAGTGCTTCATAAAGCAAGCATACAAGATATTATTTAAAAGTGCGAAAAATATATATAATATTTTTGAAAAAGTGTAAAATAAATTAATTCAAATAACCAATTTATATCTGATATTTTATAATTGGATAATATACTGTTCTATCAGTTAGCTTAACACCATTGTAGTCGCCCATTTGTTATATAAATTAAATTTGAAACGTCGCAAGGTGAATGAGAATATTCACACAAAATTTAAACCACGAGGACTCGCCATCATCCGAACAGCATTCACGTGTCACACAACGAAGTTGCCGAAGTGGAGGCGCTGATGAAAGACGCGCGGCATTTCGTAATGATGGCCGCAGGCCGTTCATTGTGCACACACTGCGCCCGGAAAATTAAAGCGCACTCAACTAGGGACATTCCGTAGGCGCGGTCGCGTCGCAACGCGGCAGTGTTATACACTTGAAGGCTGCCCCACACGGAGCTATAACATATATTAATATTCTAAGCTATAATATACATATATCAATTTATTACTCTGTAATATATGTTATAGTAAACTACTCCAAACTGTAGCTATACTGTAATACCTATATCTTTACGGTCATTATGTACGAAATAATTATGTCTTGCTATATCGAGATATGTCTTGCTATTTATCTGTTGACATATTTTGATGACGTAATAAATATATATATTTTATTGGTACATATGCCGTCTCACTCAAGCGTTACTATAGAAAATATATAAGTAAGTAACTTCACGCCTGTAATCCCCGAAGAGGTAGGCAGAGGAATGTAGAACACTCCCACG
>DWDV01002163.1:0-11970 GCA_018245615.1 Mimoniades ocyalus
AATCTGTCTTACAAGAAGCGATGGTTTTGCCGCTCGTAATGCCCGACTATTTTAAGGTAAGGAAAATATGTTTCTGTATAAGTTACTATTTTATTTTATGATAGTAAAAGTCGTGATATGATTATATTAAACTCAAGTCATTGATTTGCAGTGATATATTTAGTTAGTTATTTATTCGTTAGTTGTTATTCGTTACAGTTGGTTGTAATACTGATACAGATAAATTATATTCATCGTATTATTTAAAATATCTTTCTGCAAAAGGAAGCCCTCTTGGCCTCTGTTCATCTTTTTGTATTCAATGCAAATGAGGCTTATCTTATAATATTGCTTATCTCATCTAAACCTGATTCAGTTTGTTAGAACAGTATTTTTTACTATTACTATGCTATCACACCAGGGTCCTTAGTAGGCAGGGAGTGCCGAGTGCCAAGTATCTCCATCGTCACAGACCTGATGTGCTTCTTAATAATAAAGATAAATATAATTTATTGCCAAAAACACAATGCACAGTATACAATAATTTCTGAATTTATCACTTTTAGAAAAGTAAGATTGGAGGTACATTATATAGGAGATAGGAGATAGGAGGAAAGCGGAGAAAAAGTATAGAATTGTAGGCTTATTAATATAAGGCATAGTCCAGTTGAAAGTACCGATTCGCGTGAGTGATTACACGAATACACTCGTTCACGCTCGCCTTATAATTCGTGGAGCGTGACTCCAGTATGCGGGTCACAGTTCACTTCTAGACGCTTTGTTCGCCCTTTTGGGAATTCTATCGACGAGCGTTCGATTAGATCTATTAGTCTTTTTTCCTTTGTTCTGAATACTAATTTGCTACACAGACTATTGCATTAGTAGTTGTAGGCGTCATCCCCCAGATGGTTTCGACATGTTTAGGTAAGTACGTTATTTGTTATCTTTAAGTCATTGTGTGAAATATTTATATCTGGTCTATAATATAATATATTTATATCTGGTCTATAGATATGTAAGTATGTGCTGACTTTTCTATTTTTGTACTGAAGTTATAGAAGCAGTTACTAAACAAATGGTTCTGATTCCTTAACTGAAAGTAGGTTTTGCTTTGAGTAACGATGAAATTCAATTGAATGTTTCCTAAGGCATGTTAAGTTTGGCAACTCGCACTTGGCCAGCATGGCAGACTATGACCTTATCCCTTACATTCTGAAGGTAAACTAGTATCGAACAGTAGAACGAAGAATGGGTAAAATTATTTCCTACTGGTGACAAAATTATCCAAATGTTTCCTTATATTTTTACTGATACATACGTAGTATTCACCTTATTATAATAGACTTATTGTTCTCGCTGGAGCCTCCACTGCGAATTAAACAGCTCGGATTATTAATACGTGAGACAAATACACTCAAGGAAAAAGCGTCAATATAGAGATATTTCATTAGCGTATTAGGTGTCATTATAACGGATATCATTGACTCAGGAAAGGGCTTGTCGTGTTTCATTTGCGCATGATCTGCTCCGGGTCAGCCACGCGTGGAATATCTCCGCGGTAGTATACTGGTTGGCCTACGCATGCCAATGTAAATATATTTATTAGATCCACGTGTATGAAACAAGGTTTTTTTTTTTTGGTCGTGTTGGTTGCAAGTGCGACTGCCGATCGTCAGGTCCTGGGTTCAATTACCGGGTCGGGCACTATTAAATTTTTCTAATTTAGATTTTCTACTAGTGGCTCGGAGTCTGGTTATGTGCCCGGTGTATGGCAATAGGCTCACCACCTATTCCATTATGGGACGTAAACGTAACTGGTGAAACGTAACGTGTTCTGCATGCCTGCGCCTACTTCTTCTTGGATTCTTGTGATGTTACGTTACGTGATGACGTGACTCGTGACGTGATGTTACGTTAATCTAGGTACCCTGTAACAATATAAGTCAGTGGTTGATAAGTGTTCCCTTCAATGTCGAAACACATGTCCAATGTTTGTAACGACTTCAGTCCGGGATCTGTTGCTAAACTTTGACCTGGGCTCACAACTACATATCTCCGAAATGGGTAACTTCTTGCTAGATTTGTGCTGTGCTGATAAATATGTATTTCAACCACTGGTGATTTGGATTCTATTATTACAATACCTATAATAATTAAAGATAGACAAAAAGATACTTCTGAATTGTGTAAAAAGTACCTGATTTCAAAGTACATGCAGTACTTTTTAATTTAACTTTTTTAATTTCATACCATTTTTTACGCGTTGCATGACACACCTTGTCTCAAAAAGACCAATGTTCTTTTCCAAGATGAAATCATGTAACAAGTTGCAGTTGAGACTAGTCAGTTCTACTGCTTTATAAATTAGAGCTGACATGATATAATTATTATCTAGAAACTTTTAGGTGCTAATAGACGCCTTAAATACGATATTTAAAAGGAGAATTGGTAATAAATATAAATACGTATGTATATGAGATTTTCTTTTAATGTTTATCATTCTCTATATCTCATTCTTAGTTCAAGGATATCCTTACAATTAATATTTTTAGGCTAATAATACTGTAGGTACGTTTTTTTTTGTATTAGAGGCTGGCTCGCGTGACTAAGAAAAATTATTCAAGTTAACATAGTCACTTATCTGAGGACCTTGATTTTTTCTGGGGTTTTACATATTAACGAGTGGTAAGGTCTTTCTGTTTTTGGTGTTAAGAAATCATTTACCTCAATTTTTCACTTCACTGTAAAAATTGTGAAGGTCGATTTTTTTATTTATTTATATCTATAAAAGATTTGCATAAACAATTTTGAGTTCACAAATGTTAAATTGAGATATGGAAATTGTAGGACTGATTTGTTTGGTGACTTCAATTAGACAAATATTTGTAATATCCATTACCACTAATAACATAAAAAAGTCAAGTTCTGAATTAAATAAATTATTTTTACAGCATTCTTTATAGTAAAAAAGAACATTATAACATAATATTAAAAATATTACGTTCTTTATATAATCCTCATTACATTACGCATATAATCCCCGAAGAGGTAGACAGTGTAGTACACTCCCACGTTTTACCAGTTACGTTTACGTGGATACTATGGAAAAGGTGGTGAGCCTACTGCTCTACATCGGGCATAAATCCATATTTGGAGCAACAACTGGACATATTGACTAGAAATTCTACGTTAGAAAAAAATCGATAGTGTCCGACCCGGGATTTGAACCCAGTAGGTACTTCTCGATCGGCAATGGTATTTATAACCACTCAACTAACTGCGAAGTTGGAAATTCTAGATAATATAATAAAAGGGATTTTAAAGTTTACTTTTCATATTTCTTTTTAAAATGCGATAATACACGTAAGCCGAAATATGAGTTAAAAATTACAATTTAGTTTGTATTCAGACGATATTAACTAGCAAGAGACCATTATACGAGTACTTCTAAATTTTAAATTCTAGGGTATTAGAAGACCATGGAAGGGCGTTCTACTGACGGGACCACCAGGCACTGGCAAGACCCTCCTGGCGCGGGCAGTGGCCACGGAGTGTCGCACCACGTTCTTTAACGTGTCGTCTGCTACTCTCACGTCGAAATATCGCGGGGATTCAGAGAAGCTTGTCCGACTGCTTTTCGATATGGTGAGCCATTGAATCTTTGTGCAAATTTAAAAAGTTGAAATTCAAATGTTGTAGCACTGATCATCTGCGAGATGACTTGATAATTCACGAGTCAACGGGTCAAGTGAAGTGTTTCCACAACGTGCAGTCTATGCAACTGCAGGAATCCCGAAGCGATTCAAAGCTGAATTTTATGAATTCCAAAAGCACTAAAATTATCCCCCGATTCAGAGAATGATATATTTTCATGATACGTCTATTAAAAACTAGCAATAACTTCTGTATTTCTTTGCCTTTATATCTCGATGTAAATTCTGATGTAAATATTTCTAGGCGGCTTTTTACGCCCCGAGCACTATATTCCTGGACGAAGTGGACTCGCTGTGCGCCGTGCGCGGCGCGGACTCGGAACACGAAGCCTCGCGGCGGTTCAAGGCCGAGCTGCTCATACAGATGGACGGTCTTGCTGCTGTTTTGTAAGAACTTTCGATATTTTTTTCTAGGCGGATATACACAGAATGTTCTGTCTGAATGGAAACAATATAAAACACCTATAAGACAGTAATGTAGATGAATTTTCTTAAACATCGGGAAAGATCGTGTTTATACCTACAAGTATCAGTCTTGTACACAAACCTGTTGATTCTGTAAATGAAAAATGTTGATTTACGCCTTAAACATGCATAAGAGTATTTTTAAGTTTAGATTGAAGTTTTTTTTAAATATATATATTGTCTTCTCTTTATAAACCAATTAATGACATGGTGCTTTTCAACGTCTCAGCAACCAGGATAAAGTGGTTATGGTGTTGGCCGCAACGAACCATCCGTGGGATATCGACGAAGCTTTCAGAAGACGCTTCGAGAAGAGAATATACGTTGGACTTCCGGATGGTAATTCATTTTTATTCACTTTTTTAGATTCTGTTTTTCTGTTTCTAAGACTGCGTATGTCGCGTGTGCTTTTATGTAAATGATTTTACACATATTTTATCTGTATTGAATTGAATATTAAAATAATTCAAGCAGAAACAGCTTATTGGTTTTCAATTTGCTTTTCACTATCAGAGTCCTAGATGCAAATCCTCAAACTCACCTCTATCTTTACAAAACAGTATGCATTTCAAGAATAAGTTTAACTTACTGATACTGTAATTATAAGCGGTGACCCATGTCCAACAGTGGACGAATAAAATGCTTAATGATGGCATATCTTCTTTTTGTGTAAGAGTGTCATAGTCACTATTTCAATGTACTCGTATTTGTTCGAGGTATATTTGTCAATTGTCACATGTTTTGTCCATTTAGAAGGAACACGCGAGAGGCTGCTCAAGTTATGCCTCCGCGAGGTGGTATTGGCTAAGGATGTGGACTTACCCGAGCTGGCGGGCCGGCTTGAGGGGTACAGCGGTTCCGATATTTGCAACCTTTGCAGGTATGGAAGATTTATGTAATTACAATGTAGCGTAAAATGCACAAATTTTCAGAAGTATAGGTACTCCAGGTGGAGAGGATATTAAAATTTTAAATTTTGAATGTTAATATATCAAGAATCATACTTCTCTAAATATTACCTACTACAAATTGCTAAGAAGTAACATAGGAAAACGTTGGTTGATTTGTTATTACATAAAAATAAATAAGTAAAAGATGAATTTATTTATAAAAAGACAGACTGATAGCAATATTATTGGAAATATTATAAATAAATAGTCTATAATATATTAACAAGACAATTGTAATTTACTGTTCTCAATTTCACTTTATTCTTCCCTAACAGAGACGCGGCAATGATGACAATGCGTCGGAAGATCGCGGGCAAGAGTCCCGAACAGATTCGCAGGCTCAACCGATCGGAGCTAGAGGCGCCAGTGAGCAAGCAGGATCTGGACACGGCGGTGGAGAAGACCAGGCGGACAGTGTCCCAAGCAGACGTCGCGCGGTACACCGCCTGGATGCAGAAGCACGGCTGCTCCTAGCGCCGGGCGGAGGCGCTCCGAGCGCTCCTCGCGAGATTGAGAAACGCGTAAATTCAAAGGAGACGTTTTGAAAGTGTACAAAAACTCATCACAAATTCAATAGTTATAGTGTATTTTACCGAATTTACCGTTAATAAATAGAATGTAAACATGAAAAGACGTTCGTTTGTGTGTTTTAAAATAGAGATGTCAGTTTGAAAGATGTATTATTTACAGCATTAATAATATGCCTATTTTTAAAACGATTGCGCTATTATAACGTCATAGCTATTATATATATAAGTATGAAAATATATAACAGCGTGTAAACTGTTTTTGAAGATTGGTTTTTTAAAATAGAGTGTAACGTAGAGAAAGCGCTCTGAATGTTAGGGAAACACAAAAATTTTAAAAAGAATATTTATTTGTATCGTTTTCTAATGTCATTATGTCATCTCACAAGTAATTTGTCATATAATTTTGAAGGATCGTTTAGCGAAGTAATGTGAGCTCAAATTTTAAATATTTATTAATTTACATTTCGTGTAACGTAAAAAACTATCAGGGCGTAGTGTTTCATGTTCGATATTCGATATTTCGTATATTTTAAATCACAGAATATTGTACTGATGTTACCCTAATTTCTTTCACACAAGGATATTCGTAGGATTGCATATTTGTATGATTATTAATAATAATAAATATGTTTTGTTCGTTCGTTATGTTAGATTCGTTTACAATACAACAGATTTTGATTTCAAATTGCGATATACAGTATAAATATTGTCTTATTATGTATAAATCGGGCTTGACTCACATTTGTTTTTTCGGGATGGCTGTATTATATCTTAACCAAATATCAACCGATTTCTTTTGATAGTACATTTTTTCTAACGTGTTTACAAATAAATTGTTCTTTGCAGCTCTTTAATAGTGCTGACCGAATATTTAAAAATAAGTTAACATTGCTATTTCTGTACATATTTTGCCGTGCTTTTTTAAATCCTTAGTTTTGTATAGCTCGTAATCATTAATATTATTATAAATAATCTATTGATTATATTTTGATCAGACAATTTTTTTTTAATTAATCTAGTATACCTACATTTCATAAACTTTAATTTTTTGTTGCATACTGCTTTGTGGTTAGCTATATTAGAAAATATAATTCTGATTTTAGTGTCATACATAGTTGTTAGTCATTATAATGAAGATGTTTTAAAATTAAATTAATTGTCAAATGTTAAAAAATGTTAATAATTTTGTAACACATAGTATCTAGTATAATATTATATTAGTCTGTATTAATATTTATAACATTTTTATTTATTCTAATAAGTTATTATTACATTAATCATCCCGAAAAGGTTTAGATTTTTCCAATGACCAATTTTGTACCCAAAGATTAGGTTAATATGATTCCAAACTTACTTTTTGATATCCAAGTTTTTAAACAAATTATATATCGGTGCGTTTTTCATCTGTGGCAAACGCAACACCATAGATAATTTCTGATTTTTTAATGAGTATAAATATTGTCAAAGATTTTAAAACTCTGAGTCAGAGATACATTAACGATTGTAATAATAACACACAATTTCGATTTGAAATTTCGTTTATTAAAAGGAATGGTGTACAATATAACAATAAAGAAACGATAACATGAACTGTTAATGGATACATTTTTACAATGTACCTAATTGTAATATGATTGTGTATGAAAAGTTACAATAAATAAGGCTTTGCTAAGTCGTTTTTTATTTTTAAATTTCGATAAAATTGTACGCTGAGGCTAGTCATACTAGACGGTCGTATAATAAGGCCACATATTGGTCCAATATAACGAGATATAGTAATTATATTTACATTTGAATCAAACACACCAAAACACCTTATGAGACGATATGTTATTCTCTAGGAATATATTTATGGTGGGCAAGTAAGCAAGTGACACTCAACAAACCTTCAACTCTATGTTAATCATTTCAGATAGACAGGTCACCCAAGTGGCTGGTCATGACAGGACTACCTGTTTAAACAACTTTCATAGCGCAAACATTGTTTAAAAATAATAGTAAATCTATTTTCAAAAGCTATGAATAAAACAATATGTACAACTAATTGAAACTTTACTACATTTGTTACAATATGTTTTACTACATAGTTGGATACAAAGTCGTAAATAAACGCAACATCGCGCCTGTAATTCTCGAAGAGTTAGGCAGAGAGAGGAGTGTAGCACTCTGGTGGAATTGGGGATGCGCCTATTGCCATACACCGGACACAAGTCCAGACTCCGAGCCACTAATAGTAATTTTCACTAGAAAATCTAAGTTAGAAAAATCCGATTCGACACAGGATTTGAACCCGGGACCACTCGATCAACAGTCACACTAGCAACCACTCGAGCAACAAGGCAGACAGCGTCATTGTTTATTATATTACATTAAGACTGAATGCGGTTCAGTTCAGCTCAGTGTTAGTTTTGTCACATAACCATACCCTAGAGAAATTACATATTACATAGTTTGAATTTGTATTGTATATATCATGTTATTTCCACATTATATATGCTATACATGATTCCTAAACGCCATAGGGAATTTAATGTCTCAGTGCTACAATTTTATACACAACTTTGTTTCAGTACCGAATGAACTGTGTCTGTATTGAAAGTACTTTGTGTCTGTGTGTTAGTACAATTGTGTTTCGTATCGAATTACCTTTGTTAGAGTGCAATTGTGTCACAGCAATGGTTGGTTCAGTTGGCGACCAGATTCTCTCAATTATTTAGAGCAATAAATGTGTCCGTTTACTGATGGCCCATTTGGAGTCCGTCCACATGGCGCGTTTCCAATAGCTAGAGTACAGGTATCGACGGAAGTCATTTCATGATTATAGTTCGAAAAGTTTTAGGAATTTTAAGGCAAACTATAAATAGGCTGTATGAGGCCAACAGCTATCCCTCCAAATGGTAATAGTAAAACATTTTAATTATACACTGACAATTAATAGTTTAATTTTCTAAATAAGAATAAGTAACGTTATTCACGAATGTACGTACATATGTGTATGTAATAAATACTTTGTCAGACGTCTATGGGCGGACTGTGGTTTTGGATAATGTAGAGAATATTAGTTGATTAATCTACCCGCATTCTACTATATATTACGAGTATATGGAACATGGAACAATATCACATGGAACTTTCTGGAACGTCATCCGCATTCGTCATAGTGGAGCTAACAAATGTTTAATCCAACAAACTCGTACGCAGCGCCAACCGCGGCTTATTTTAATGCGTTATAAAAATGTTACAATATTTGTTGTTGACTGTACCTGCATTAATTACGTAATGTTGATCTTGATCTTAATACTGAGAAATTTGTCTTTTGACTAGAATTAAGATCGACTATTATTTAATATTATTTTCTGTTGCAGTATGAAAACGATCTAGATATATTTAAATGTAAAGACTCTCAAGCATTGATTTACTATCTACTTGGTCACATCTTTGTCTCACTGTTGTTGAAATCATCGTTTGTCAAATAACAAATCTGGACTATTCGCACTGTGGTGCTCAAACAAAACTAAAACTGCTGTATTTTAAACAGCCTATAATTATCTTTCTGTAGCATTTAGCGCTACTATAGTGTGAAACGACCAGCACCCATGAGACTAAGAACGATTACAATCAGCGAAGTTCTAGCAGAAACATTCATCATAATATACATCTGAGAGCTATTATAATCTCCACTCGGATTTCACACAATATCAAAATATCTTATTTACACGATAAGGATATGTATAAAATATTTATAATAAGGACAACCAGATAGACAACAATTTAATGACAATAGACAATTGAAACACGCCAGCATGAATAATAAAATGATTTGCTATTATACAGATTCCACATGTTAAGAGACCAATCATTGCCCGGTAAAATTGTCATTGTGAGGTTACAATATTTGTCACATGTGACATTTGAGGTACTGTTAATTAAAGTCAATTTATAAAGTTTTTAAGATTAATTTTAAGCACTATTTTTGCTCAGATAGTGTGTTAATCGTTTTAATATAACAAAGACATTAAAAGTTTAGGCCTTTTTCACACTGGGCGAGTCACTAGAACATTGCTCCCGTATAGCTAGTACGCGATTAAGTCATTAGTTTATACGGTCCTTGTTTCATCACTAAGAACTGTTCCTGTGCGAATTAGTCAACATTACAGCTTCATCTCCCAAAACATTGAATTATATCGTGTTCGTCAATTCAGTAAGTCAATTATTCGTGTCAATGATCTTTCTAACTGTCATTAAAGAAACTTTTCATGATATAACGACTGATTGGGAAGAAATATTAAGATTACGTTACTAAAAAGCTAGATGAAAACGCGCGTTGACTAATTTCAAAAATCGTTAGTCAAACATCAGATTTTTGTATAGACATTAGTCAGGATTACAGTTAAATTGTGAATTGTGCGAAATTGGCTATATTTTTATGGTACGGCGAATTGATTGTGAGAGATCATTAAGTATAATAAGTTTAGTCGGAAATTATGTTTACTTTTATAAGTTCTGCCAACCCGCACTTGGGCAGCGTGGCAGGCTATGGCCTTGACCCTTCTCATTGTCAGAGGAGCCTCTCGTCCAGCAATAGGACGATAGTCATGATGACGAAGTTATGTATATCATGTAACAATTGGCTCAAGAACTATTTGACACAGTTACTTATTACTAAACTAAATATTTAATAAATGATAGTGCAAAAGTAGCTTTAATAACATACATAGATGTATCTAGATATATATCGAAGAGTCATAATAAACCTAGCTCTTTGGTCTCCAACGAGCGATACATAATAAACAAAATTTATAATTAATTAAATCTTATAACTATATGTACTTACATTTATATATTAGTTTTATGTCGATAAAATACTTTTATCTCTCTACAACTTTATACGCCCCTTCACTGGGCTCAGGTATTGCCCACAACTTTCTGTATAGATATCTAGTGTTAAACTACTTCTCTCGCAATTAGAAGAATATATTAACTTTGTATATCATATACTTCTCAATCTTTTTTACTGTAGAATATAATTATTCTTCTCTAAAAATGTTCTAATCAATCAGTGGCCAAGAACAAGCTTATAAATAATTCAAATTTCTAAAAACCACGAATATTTATGATACTACCAAAAAGGCTTGTGTAAGACTAAAATAGGCGTTTTCTAAGTGTGTAAAGATGAAGATATGCACTTTAGCTGCATGGCCCCAACGACCTAATGATATTGCAAAAACAACTATAAGAATCTCATTCGCTTTAATATTCACATCCATTTCTCTCAGTGTCCTGCTTTCGAAATTCAAATAACTGTCATTTTCGCATACCTCCCCAAGTATTCGTAGTTTGGTGCGATCGTTCTATAATACGTTTGTAATATATTCTTACAATGCAATTTAGTCATATATGTATATGTTACCGAATCGAGATGCAACATAGTTCGGTGGCTCCGCGGCGGTGGCGGCGCGCGCGGCGCCGTGACGTCACTCGGGCGGGGCGCCGTTGACGCGCGCCGGCTCGTCCTCGTCGTGCTCCAAGATGGCCGCGAACGAGAACGGCACGAACGCGTAGCCTTGCCCGTCGTAGAATTTACTCATAAATTCCACCCTGCAACAAGACAAAAAGCATATATATTTTGTGCGTTTCCAAAATGGGAATCAATTGTACCTTCAGATTTCAATGAATTCATAGATATTTGAAAATTTCGCTTTTGGATTACACTGCTTACTTATTAGTAAATGTTACCTCATTGAATAGAACATTTTGGACTTGTCTAATGACTGAAACCTGTCTGCTGGACAAAGACTAGCAATTTGATTTCATTCGTTTATTGAAATGGCAAAATTCTTTATCTTAGCAAATGTTACAACTCACCAATGCAATCTCAACGTGTGCAAGAACGCTGACAAACCCTCCATCAAAACGAGGATCGCCAAGGTAAAGAAGGCCCATATCGCGAAGATAATATAGAGCACTATGGGCCCAGCAGGCAGTCCCCACAACATGCCCATCCGGAGGACGCGCTGCCAGAGTACTGCTGATAGCTCTGTAATAGTAAAACAATTTACATTCATATTTTTTTTTGGAAACTGCTTTTAACTAATCTCCACATGATATAGATATCTGTTTCTAATCTCAAATAAACCTAATGCTCACGTAATTTGCTTGAAAATATTAGTTATTTAAAAGCAACATCACGCCTGTAATCAATCCCCGAAGAGGTAGGCAGAGGAATGAAGAACACTCCCACGTTCCACCATTTACTTTTACGTCCCACTATGGAATAGGTGGTGAGCCTATTGCCATGCACCGGGCACATATCCAGACTCCGAGCCACTACTA